>VXBJ01003320.1:173383-190594 GCA_013400055.1 Nycticryphes semicollaris | reverse complement strand
CCTCTGCGCCTTGGCGCAGAGGGAAGGTTTCGTGGGAGGATGACGTCCTTGGGGCTGCAAATCCCTGATGACCCTGTCCCTTTCCTCCAGGTCCCCAAGCAGCAGGGGTAACACCAGGGGATCCCCCCCTACACCAACCCGTTCTCCATCTCCCAAGGGCCTCTCCTTGGAGCATTATAGGAACATTTAAATACATCTCCCGCGCTAATCAGACACGAATCTCCCTCTGGAGGGCAAAACAAAGATTTCTCCAGAAAGGGGAGAAAGGGAGGCCGGGGGAAGGCCGCTGTCACAAAGAAGCCCAGAAGTGCAAGGACATTGCAGAGGTGAAGAGCAGCAGCAGCAGAAGAAACACGGTTAATAACCATTTCAGAAGAAGGCAGCTCGAAAATGATAGGAATAAAGTGATTTTAGTGATCTATTAATTGCTGCTGCATAGGAACGGTAGAAATACCCTCAGGGATGCAGGCAGGTGAGAAGCATCAACCAACATAATAGTGCTCTTGTTACGAAAACACTTCAAAAGAACTTATGAAAGAGTCCCATTTTTTACTCAAAAGTTGCCTGGGATTTTTGCTTATGCACAGTATAAACCATAAGATGAACAAAGCTGGCAGCGGCCTTTAGGAATTTCAAGAAATACCCCGATTTTGTATTTGGGGGGAAAAACAGCAAGCGGTGTCACTGCTGTGGAGGAAACAGTAGGTGCCTTAAAAGGTTCTAAACAACAGCTGTGATACCAGACACCTTAAAATCAGAAAATATAGTGCTCAGACACTGGAACAGGCTGCCCAGGGAGGTGGTTGAGTCCCCATCCCTGAACGTATTTAAGAGTCGTCCAGATGTGGTGTTGGGAGACGTGGTGTAGGGGAGGAATTTGTAGAGTAGGGCAGATGGTTGGACTCGATGACCCCTTCCAATGGTCACTTCCAACCTGAACGATTCTATGATTCTATATGTATTGTTAGCACCCCAGAAATTTCAAAGAGCTGAGAGACAAATGCTTTGAGGCACTAAAACTCACTTTCAGAAGAACTGGAAGTTCAGGGATCTCCAGGGAGTGGGAAAGAACTTCACACTGGAACAGTATTTTGACAAATTGACAGAAAAGCCTGGGCAATTCATACTTTGAACTTCCATCCGGCCTGTCCGCTGACATTGCCTGGATTCTTCTGGCTATGGGCCTGATGGAATTCCGTAGCCTGAAATGTGTGCTTCCCCAAATGACTGTGTTAATAAATACCGAAATAAAAGGTAGCGGGTTATTTATGCCAACTGATACGGATTTACAGAAAGTAGATTTTGCAGAGATAATCCGGTATCTTTTTCAGAAAAGTAAGAGCTTAATTCGTGAAGACAGTTGTGAAGACAGCTATAAAGCATGAGGCTTTAGTTTTGCACAGTTCTTTGATCATGAGGTTACCGCAAATTAGTATGTCAGATGCTTCAAAATCCAGTGGTTAACTGCATTTTTAGTCTGGATGCTAAACAATGAACCATTTGTTCAGTAAGGGTGTTGCTAGTGGAGCTCCACCTGCAGTGTCTCTTAGCCATTTTCCATTTTGATCTGTGATACAGAAGAAAACATAAACTCATCGGATTGCAACAGACCTGAAGACCAGAGGAGCAGAAACAAAAACAGGCCACTGATGTAATCAGCTGGGAAACAGAAAGCAAGCGTGTGATAGATTACTTGATCACAGGTAAACATGAAGCTATAGATCTAAGAACAGAGATTGAAGGCCACGTTAGTAAGATGGGAAACTATACTTCGAAGCAGCGACTCTAGAAAAGACTCAGAAAAGAGGGGCACAGCAGTTGAACAGGAAGGGGTAACAGAATCTGTGGCCATACAGGCAGGGGGCTTGCGTAGAGGTAACGAAGTTACGGTATTTTGGGATTTGGCACTCATCTTGCCACGAAGCTGAAATGCTGGGTCCTAGGCTTGGGTCAGGGAGGATGTTGCCACACCGTTGGGGAAAGAAGCTGTTGTTTTGCTGTGTTAGATCCAGACCCAATGAGGGATGCTCCAATGACTTCATTTACAGACAATGACCGAATTTGTGAGAGCACATCCTTTTATGTCTGAAAGATTGATTTCTGATAGCTATCAGGAATTACTTTCCTCAAACTGAAACTGAATCCTTCTCATAGATGGAAGTAAGTACCTTTGAGGTCAAGATTTGCATGCTCCCCTGTGAATGGGGACAAAATTATGTCCCCCAGCACAGTTACCTTAAATATGGAGGAAAACCTTACACATTTCTGAGGATAAATGTGAGACCATTTCTTTTGCCGGACTTTTGAAAATACCAGACTAAATGACTCAAGGGAGTTTCCCCCATCCAGGAGACAATTTATTTTGTCCTTCTGGCACTCCTTGGAAAAGAGGTGCAGAAACAAAGGGTTTAGCACATACGTGAGTTCTGCAACCAGCTCTCAATGCTGGTTATCTTACGAGCCATTAATTTGGAGCTCTTGCTCTTGGAAACAAAGTCTGGCAAAAACAGGAATTCATTCTTTTTCCAAGGACTTCTTTAACCTCAAGCACCCATCCCTCCACCCTCGTATTTTGCTGTTGGACTGCTTTCCTGCAGAGCCAACGTCAACACTTGCATGGGTCCCTGCATGTGGGTTTATGTGTGTGCACACCACCTGCATCTTAACATCTCACTGCTGCCTTATTTCTTTCCACGTTAGCTACAAGGGCACAGCCTACATTACTGGAAAGTTAAAAGTACCTACAAATGCCCGTTCTTTTTTACTGAGCTGGCACACATTTACTTACTGCTGATCGAAAAAAAAGGGACCCCTGGAGAGCACCTGCTCCAGCCCCGTGTTCGGAATGGGGCTGAGTTAGCACGGGCTGCTCGGGTTCTTTTCCAGTCAAGTTGTAAATATGCCCGAGGATGGAGATTCCTCAGTCCCTCTGGGCAACCAGTGCTGCAAAGGCTTTTTTTAATTTTTTTTCCTAATGCCAAGGTGGAATTTCCCCTCTTGTTCCCGAACAGGTAAGTGTCAACTGGTGTTTACAGGAGAAGGCAGTATGCTTGATGACGATGTGATGAAGGACAAACTTCTTTGTAGGGAAGTGGCATTTACACTCTTCAGCATGCCCTTGGTCTAACTGGTTGCTCAGCAACTTGTCCCCAATGAAACCAGGTAAGATTTGAGTAACAGCATTGTTTTCCCAGGCAGCAGGCAGTTAAATGACCAGGTAGTTGGCCAAAGTGTTTGATGAAGTCAAAGTAGAGTGTTTCGACTAGTACTTTAATAATAATTGTGCTTACCCATCTCCATTTCACGTCCATCTTCTCATGACAATTTTAGTAACTTCTGGTTCCCTCTCTAGTAGCACCTCTCGAAGGATTTTAGAAACCACTCTTGATATCTCTCTGCTTTCAGCTCTGACTTCCTGACAGCTCTGGATTCCTTGCTGAAGTCCCCCACTCACAAGTGACGTGCTTTTCCTCCTAGCCTCACTTCGTCTGGAAGTGAAAAGCTCAGTCTTGTGATTTTCAAGTTTACTTTCGCATAATGTTCCAGCTCCTCACTGATGGCAGCAGATGTAGAAAGGACCCAAGCACCAAGAGTTTAGATGTCTTGCAACGCTAAAAGTTCCCACCACAGCTGGAGCCACCATTTGTAAGCCACCACACAGCACAGATGGTTCTCTAGGAAAAGTGCTACTCTCGCGTGGTCCCTTGAAGAGGTTCCTGCTGAGCCAGGCAGCAGTGTGCCTTAGTTTAATTTTGGGGTGCCAGAACCCAAGAGGAATCTTCTGACTTCCAACTACAAAACGTTATATAAAACTGAATTTACCTATAAGGAAAAATCTTTCCTCAAGGCATAAGGGGAAATAACACACACACACATACCCCCCAAAAAACCCCAAACAACCAAAAAACCCCAAAAAACCAAAAAAGGCAAGCGAAGGAGGGCAGAGATACCATACATGTAGTATTCCTGATCTGAAAACACTACTGCTCTGGAAGCAGAAGTCCTGTTTATGTGGTCTAATATTTCACAGATTGCTAAGCATCATAAGTGAATGTATTAGAGACTTACCTGGCTTTTTCTTACTTCAGATGAACAAAAACTCTTGCAAACAAACAAGAAAACCCAGAGGGATTTTTGGTTTTTTTGTTGCATAACCTGGACATACACTTTCTCTGGAGCTACTGGGACATGGAGTATTCTATACAATAAACACATAATAATGGAAATTAATAGACATTAACTATTTTTATGTTAAAAATAACTGACAGCATTAATAAGTCCAGCTTTTGTATCCCTCAGGATTTTCTTCCCCTTTTGGCTGACTGGACAGCAGCTGGTTTTGGAACTGTTTCTAACCAGCAGTGGAAGCAGGCGGGTTTCCTTCCCTCCTGAAAGCAATCACAGTCCTGTCAGTTTAACTGTTCAGAAGGTTTGTAGGCATGTGGATACTGCAGCATTTAACTTGTTGGGTGGTTTGTTTTTTTTTTTTTCCTTTTCTTTGAGAAACGAGAGAAATAGCTGAGAGAGGAGTAGTTAAAATACTCCGTGCCTGCACACCTGCAGAGTGCAGGTTAAGGCAGCTCAAGGCCAAGACCCTAGAAGCTGTCCAAGAGAGGTGTGGCGGCTCCTAGACGTGTTTCTGAAGCTCTGAGGGAAACCTCTGCTGTGTAAAAGCCAGCTTTTGGGTCACACCCCACAGCACACACCTACCGTCCTTTCTGTGCTTCAAGAGAACTAAGCCATTCACGTACATCTGTAAATTCCTCTGGAGAAGACAGGGAATTTATAAATATGGGAGCAGACAGCTCTGTAGGCTCAGAGATTTGCCTTGGCAAGAGCGAGTGAGAGATCTGCCGTTGACAGGGCTTGAGCCTGTTCAGATACAAGTGAATGCCAGACCAACTTCCCCTAGCAGCTAAGCTGTCCATTAGGATGAAGTCTGGTCTACCGTGATGCGTGTGTACCTGGTAGGAACACTGGGAGGGGACAGACTGTTAGTTCTGGCAGCTACACAAGCCTGGGCAATTTACCGTAAGCTGCTTTAAGTGGGAATTTTGTCTGTGTAAAGGGAACTGTGACAAAAGCAAGAGCAGTTAGGGCTTGTGCAGTCTTATCCCCCTCACCTCAAAAAATATTTTCCACCTCTAAAAACCCCAATAGCTCGAACACATCTGTGGCTTTCTGGCAAAAGAAAGTAACAAACTAAGATGAAAGTTTGATACCCTAGATAGATAAACCTCCATAGATTCTAGGTAGTGAAAAATGTAAATAAATTTTTAAAACACTAAAAAACCCTTGTAATGCAAACATTACACTAAGACTGTGGGTACTGTGGGCCATGGGAATTGTGAGAAATCTGGTTTTCACCTTTAAAATACCACATTTCCATGGCTTAACTCCAGTATGGATTCAGGGCCAATTTCTCTCCTATCATTAACATTCTTGTTAGTTCGTAAGCAGCACCTCTTATGAAGAACAAATAATTATTTAATAAAAGGCAGCAAAAATAAAGTAGTAAGTGAACTCACTGCCATTCCTCAGCTGGGTTCAGAATAAATATCCCAACATCAGCCAGCACTGACTTATTGACCAATGAGATTCACTGGTTTTAGCGATAACAGCTACAGGAAACGTTGCAAATTTGGAATGAAAAAAACCTTTACCACTGAGCTGCATTCATCAAACCATGTCAGCACCGTGCAAAAAGCCCACCTTTGTAAAACTCTGAATTTAATTGCTTATATGAACCTACCAATTGTCCTTTTCCTGTGTAGACTAACAAGCCAGGGCACCTACAAGGCCCACGAGTGGTTCTATTGTGCATGTCAAATGGGGAACAGCAGAAGTAATGTTTTAAATATCCCTGTGGTAAGTGATGAGGTGATCACGAGGAGAGAGGCTGCATTCACCCAGAACTGGTGGTGTATAGGTGTGCAGTCTAATGCAGGTCTCTACACTCCTTCAAAAGTCAGTTTGGAGGATAATAAGGGGAGAGGGGTTCCTTTTGAAGGTGTTCAGTTAAGAATAGGATGAAACTGCCTGCTGGAGCTGACAAGTTATTTTCACTGTCTATAAATAAATAAAGTTAGATTACAGCTCAAATTTTAGACACCTTATAGTTAGGCAAGACTACTTCCTCTGTAAGTAAGCCCTATTTAAAAGGATGTTTTCACTCTAGACGATAAAATAGTTTGATTAGATTATGTGTTTGGCATCGGAGACATGTCATTTAGCGGTAATGGATCTAGGTTGCAAGAAGGTGTCTCTGAGGAGGCAACTCAGGGGGTGGTGAAAGAGCCAGAGTATAACTAAGTGTTTCATAGAATAGTCAGTACTATGCCTACTTATCCATTTCGTTCAGGTTGCATTTCATAGGGTCTCACACATTTAAACAGAAGGTAGTACTCTTTTTTATTACACCCAATTTTCACAATTTCTAAGTAGCCATGGCAAAATTCCTTTTTAATGGTACCTTTTAATGAACAAAAACCTAACCTATACCTAGATATCCCTAGAAGGAAAAAAAAAGCCCTCAGATCTACAGACCTCATGAGTGTTCATGCTTTTAAAGACATGGAAAATCTTTATAGTCTAGTTAAAGTAAATAAATCCAACTACAATCAGAAAACTCTTCTTGAATCCTTTAAAGTAATCAGTTTTTATGCTTTTAATTTTCCTTTTAAAAATCACGGACTATTGATATAATTTTGTTGTAAGTAAAAAATCAGAATGTGTCTTCCCATTGAAAGGGATGGAAATGCATTGTGCTAATTTCATGGTGTATAAAAACCAGGATCAACTGTAAAAACTCAATTCACATTCGATGATTCATTTCCATCAGCCACAGTCTGAAGTTGTACACATTAATTATTACAAAGGATTTCACGGAAAGATGAATGAATTTTGAAAATGAATTATGAAATAAAAATTTATACACCCATCAAAACTATGTAGAAGCTTAGTTTTGACAAATGATAGCTTACAGACGTTTCCTGAACACAGAACTTATGTTTTCACAGTAGCTCTGACAGTACTAAAAAGGAGCAGTCCTTTTGCACTGCTTTACTTAAACTAAAACTGAATTTCACAAATTATTTAGAAAATTGTAATGAGAACCACTGTTACAGACTTTCTCATGCAGCACAGTTATACCAGCACAGTCATACAGGTACCAAAAGTTCTCGCTGTTCAAAGAATACCTTTGATTTAGGTGGGGCAATGCATTTTCTCTTTTGCTGGCCCAGAATCTGCTGTTAAGGGCACGTTCCTTAGCAAAGGAAATGTCATCCTACCGTCTCTTGCATGATAGCTGGGGTACAGTTGCCAACCTGTACACAAGAGCTGACATTGCAATGCCAAATATTTTATAGGAAGTTCTAAGAAAACTGGGGAATCTGGCAATCATTTCTACAGTAAGGGTGATTGAGAGTCTAGTGATTAGACAGCTCCGTGACTTTTCCAGAACTGTCTGGTTATTTTTGTGAAATTACTATGTCTTAACAGTGGTCATTCTAGAAACTCCAACCAAAATCAAGAAGGAATAGAAAGTGTATGTGTGCCACTGACTATGTGCTACTGTTGAACTTCCTTGCTTTAAAGCAAGTATGTTCTTATTAGTTTTAAGAAACGCCCTGTCTCTTTCACCTGAGTGCGCACTATCAATTTTTTTTTGGTAGGAAGTGCGTTAAATATTAATGCTAAAAATACTGATGCCCAAATATGTATTTTAAGAACATTTCAGTAAAAGAAAGACAGCTTAGATACGATGACATTGGAATTACAGCAGTGCCTACGCATCAGATCTGAATTCAGCTCCTAGCTCTGCCCCCTGCCCCTATGCAGAATGTCTGCATTAAAAACATTTCATTTTACATATTTCAGCTCCTTATCTCCATCACTGTTTCCTGCTTCATCCTACCCACCTGCTTCATCCATTTAGAATAAATGTTTTTTAGGGAACAGCTCTTAAGTATTTGGATAGTACTAATTTCATAGATGCCTCAATGTTAAATAGACCAAACACAACTTTACATTATTACAGCTAGGGAAAGAACAACTCACACCACAATAATAAGGGGATGAATCATAAAAGACCACTGGTGATTCACGCAGAAAGATGAAAGTTATTTAGAAGGCTCATACCAGAATTAGCCATCAGGATGGTGGGATTTGCTTTAGCCTCAAGAAAGGAGGTCAAAGCAATGTTTGCAATCAGCTTTTAATAATGGTAAGACCAGGTCTGTGGAATTCAGACACTTCATTCAGGCAAAGCTTAAAATCAAAGGTTTCCTCAGCTGAATCAAGTAAAATATTCATACTAACTTTTCTAGGATAGAAATTACGGGATTTAGTATGTATAAAAGTGATAGTTCATGAATAACAAGAAATTAAAGCAGGGAGTTCCCTTGTGTGGGTCTTTGTTTATTTGTTTATGTTTTTGAAACCTAATTTCTGAGATTGGGTAGATCAATTATCAGTGAGCATTTAAATGTAATGGGCACAACAAATATAAACACAACCTCTATTTCAGAGAATGATCTAAGATGAACTGATGACCTTCACTTTCAGGGAAAAAAGGTGGAAATCAGTTGGGAAGTTTGTACTCATGGTTGGGAAAGGGGGAACTGTCAATTCCTACTATCTGCAGTATTTAGAACATTACATCCAAAAGGATCTTCTTCCTATTGCTCTCAAAACCAGCACATATGAAGAAAGTGAAGAGATACTTAAAGGCAGGGGGAATTGCAAGGCTCAGGACTGAAGGATACCTATCAACCTCTGCAGTTTCGCTGGGGGCCTATGAACCTTTGCACAAACCGCAGCACCATGTTATGTCCTTACACAGCCCTTTGCACTTCCTAACAGAAGATAATGTGTGTGATGGCATCTTGCCTTCTGAATATGGCCAACACCCAACCCATGAATAACAATTTTTTCCTATGTTGCATCGTCAGGGATCTGAAAATACTGCCTGCTAAACCAGGTGCTTTTTTCATGCTGCTGCATGCTGCCTCCATATTAATTGACCTTGCTTCCCAAGGCGAGCCTCTAATTGCTGTGTGTCGACTGCATGCGCGCTGTCAATAATTCCTAATGATTTCTCACTGCTTTAAGTTGCACTTTCTTGTTCCCTCAAACGTTCTTTTGTTCTCGATGCCCGCACATTCCCCAAACTGTGTGGTCTCTCTCCTTTATTCCACTCCACCAGCTGCTTTGGCATTCTGCGTCTTCTGTTTCAGACACACGAGTGGCTCTGCACATTTGTGTTGTGAATATCATGGCTTCAAACCCTGACAGACTTTTATGTACCCAAACGTTCTTGTTACAGATTTCATCCTGCCATCTGATGTGCAATATGGCCCACAGATGGTACAGAGGAAACCACCCTACAAGCTGTAAATGTTGATTGTCAAAATAGAAAGCTAGAAGAAAACACATAATTAATGTTTCTTCCTTTAAAAAAAAGTGAAATAAAAATAAGTCCAAATAAGAAAAGAGTTACTGCATTAATGCTACCAGAATAATTCCCACTCATTCAGTAGATACCTGTAAGTAAAATTAAACCATTTGAAATGTCAAGGGAAATCTACGCAGCAATTACTGGTATCAATTTAGATATAATTAAGTAATCTAGACCACACGCTATAGCCTGTATTCTACAGGCACCCTGACTTGCTGTCCAATCTCTCATGAACTTTAAAAAGCTCTAATAAAGTCACTCTCTAAAGCTGTCCAGAGTCACATGGCAACATAATCTCAAGGGACTGACACAGATACTGCTTAATTTCATTACATTTTGCAGAGTATCAACAGCATAGTTGACATACGAGTGGACATATTAGAATGGCAGCCTAAACTCTTTAGCAGCTAATCTACTTCCAAGATTACAGAAAAATTTAGTGCAAAACTCGGAACAGGCAAAGTGGCAAAGCTTTAGGACTTGATCCTATCCTAAAGCCTGATCTGATTTGGCAAAGTCTCTTAAATTCTACTTCAGCCAAATTTTTAGCTATTTGTTGTTAAGGGTCAAATTATTAGCAAGTCTATAAATACACAGATATCAAGAGAGTTAGGCTAATGGAGGCAGCATGTCTTCAGATAATCCCCAGCTGAAGCCCAACTCTAAGGAATTCAAGTATGTGAATAGCCCTGTCAAAGCCAACTGATTTAGCTATTCATATAAAAATTAACATAATCTCAGAATCAAAGTAGCCAATGAACAAACTAGTTGCAAAGCTTTACTTAGGAGGTACCTTGTTTTTGAGAACAATGGTGACATGAGAATATATGTAAGAAAGTTCTGGAGAATTAAGAAGTACCACAAAGAAGTGCCAAAGAAATTGATAGGAAACCAACTTCCTTTGGTATTTCCTACCAAAGAAGTTGGTAGGAAAAAAGCATGTATCCATAAATACAAATGCATATAGATGCATAAAAGGCAGCCATGTATATATTCTGCATATATGTGTTGCATAATTTGAGATGGCTTGAAGAGTCTGAAGTTTGCTATGAAAACTGCATAACAATATGCCCCAACCTTTGGTCTCTAACCTATCTACAGATATACAGAGCCATTACTGCACTTCCACATGCCAATCAATGAAATGAAGAGCAAATCAGCAGGTCATAAAAAGACATTGCTCAAATTAAACTAAAACAGAACCAATACTGAAAACCTCCTTAGAGGTAGGTTTTCTGCACACAGAAAAAGTGTGATTAATGGAGAGAAAGGCTAATTTTGATGAATGTTCAAAACCATCTACATTGTCTATTACACAGATCTCCATTTCTCATTTCTGGACAGAGCAGCATTACTGCAGTGCCACACCATCTCTACTTTCTCAAGAGGTAGAGACAGTTTTTTCCCTCCCACTTTTTGGATGGAAAGTCTCACTATCTTTGGTAATAAGAACACTCACTAGGATGCTGAAACTTAATGTTTTAAAGAGAAAAAGGATGTGAGAAAAGTACTGGACATCTTTTTTCTCAATGTCACACAGCAGCAGGTTCCTGTCAAAGAAAACAAACACGACTACTTTTTTTTCTCAGCTGTTCAGGCAGAAACACAGGACATTGCAAAAGATTGAGCCCTATGGTCCTGAGAGAAAACAAAGGCTTTTTGAAAGGCTGTAAGAAATAACCCCTTTGAAAAGTGTAAAGAGAACAAGAGGAGATGGTTCATATGGCAGCTTAATCAATCAAAGGTAAAAGGAAGAAAATGCAAAATCATTTTTCCCCAGTTCAACAGATATTCACCTTCAGAGCACCCTGCTGTATTTCTAGTCTCCTTCCCATGCTCCCGCCATCTCCAACCTTCATCTTTACACAAAGAATTCAAACCTGATGCTTCCCCATGTGGACTTGGGCTCCATTTACAGCTTCAAACGTTCCATCTGTTCTGTTTCTGTCCCCCCCAACGCACTCATATCCCCTCATCTCTACCTGCCTTACCTTGAGCCCTGTTCAATTTAATCCCCGACACAAATTTGCGCAAAACCTCCTTCTCTAGTGTGTCTCCAGTGCCCTCCTAGCATGCCAAGCCCCTTCAGCTTCTACTTTCCCACTCTTGGACTAGCTCCATTGCTAAACTAAAACCAAAACAAAATATGAAGTGGCCCCTCCAAATTTAAACAGCTGTTCCAACAGCCTGAGCAGCCCGCACCACAGCGCCGCCTCGGTCAGGGTGATGGAGATGGCACTCCACCATCTTCTGATGCCATCTTCTGCCTCCCCTGGCCACTCAGCCACGCCGGATTTCTGACAGGGTTTTGACGCTTCCCGGCTCCCACCTTGGCTCTCCTCCGTGCATGGCCTCGTCCCTTCCCTCCCCAGGGACAAGCACCCCAGCTCGCTTTCTCCTCACCGACTCTCGGCCGCCATGTCGCAAGCCGCACTGCCCTCCACCGCTACTCCGTGTCCAGCCCAGCGCCTGTTCCCGACCCATCACCTGGGTCCCATCACCCGTCCCTCTCACGACGCGGCCACCCCTCTTTCCCCAACCTGGGGCCTGGCCTGGGACGGGGGAGGCCGTTCGTCCCTCAGCCCTGCCGCCCGCCGGACACNCCCCTCCCCTCCTCCCGCCGGAGAGAGAGACCGAGACCCGCAGGGAAACGGCGGCACCGAGGGCGCCGGGCGGGACTGCGGAGCGCAGTTGCTCGGCGTGAAGGAAGAAATAATAATTCAAAAAAATTAAAAATCAATTACTTTTTTTTTTTTTAAGTGAGGGAGGGGTGCAAGGAGAGCTCTTCAACTTCTCGCTCTGCCCAACAAGGTAAGGGAGCGGCGAGGGCTTTCCTTTGCTTTCTCGCCGGTGTCTGTGGAGGGTACAGAGGTAGCGGGTCGGGGTGGCGGTGCCTCGCTCGCTGGGTCGCGCTCGGTGTCAGTCACCCTGCGGAGCGCAGCAGCGGAGGCTGCCAGCGGCGCGGCTGGCTGCGGTGTCACTGGCGGGCTGCCGGTGCCCTCCCCCGGGTGGGCTCCAGCCCTTTGTTACCGTCGTTTTGGACCGGGAGACGTGGGAGGGGGGGTGTGTGTGTGGCGGAAATGACCCCGCACCGTTGGGGCAAGACGGGCGCCAGGGCTGGCCGGGGGCGGCTGCGGGAGCAAGGCCGCCCTGGTGTGCGGGCGGGCGGGTGGCGAGCAGCAAAGCNGGGGTGCTTGGCGAGGGCGGTTCTGGACTTGTGAAACCTGGTTTTGAGGAGAGGAGGACGGGGTGTCGGGTCTCCTTCCGAGGGGTAGATGGCTGGAGCTCGGGCGGAGGGGCGGCCGTGTCCCCTGGAGACGCGGCAGCCCAAGGGGCAGTAACGGCCGGGCCGAGGGCAGGCTGCCATCAGCAGGCAGCCGTCGGCGGGCCCCCTCACGGGCAGCCCTCCGGTGGTTCCCTTTCGGCCGAGCAACAGGAACTCGGTTGCTTTTGGGAAGTAAAGGTAGCGGAGTGGGGGGAACACCCGGCTTCGCTGGAGCTGTTGCCGGGTCTCCGGGTGGACTGACAGCCGTGCTGAAGGGCAGCGGTTGGGTGCTGCCGGGTGCCGGCCCGGCGCTGCCCGTGGCTTCCCTGGAATCTCTCGAAAGGTGGAAGCTTCGTTTAAGCCACAGGATTTCGGCCGACGCCGAGGGTGAGCCACGGGTTGTTGTTTGTTTAGGCCCCTCAGCCTGCATCCATATTCTGAAACTTTAGAATTATCAATGGTCAGACGTGGTTAAAGCGTGAGGGACTTCTAAGTCACCTGGTGGAAAAATATTTCCCATGTCTGTTGCTTGTCAGTGTGTTAGATTTAGTTACCCTGAAGATGTGACCCTTTTCTATGCAATTTCCTTTGGCTTGCTTTGAGTTAGTGACTCTTGAGACTTTTCCACTGAATGGTATTTTAAGTAATCTTGAAACAGTTCATATTCTTCATACTTCATTGATACCCCGTTACAACAGCTTTTTAAAAGATTGAAGTAAAAGGCTGCAGAAGAAGAAAGGGCTGTCTCTTATTTCCTGACTTCAGGCGTAACTGAAAACATATTTTTCTTTATTAGAATTATTACTGTTGTTTAGAGCTGAGAGTGAAGTGAGTAGGTGCGCGTTTCACTTGCAGATTCAGTTCTACATGTGACTCTGAGAGGACAGATAAAAGCTTTCTGCACTTTTAAATACTGTAATGCATCCTTAAGTTTGGTTTTTCTTTTGTTATCCCCTTAAAGATAAACAGGGATGTATCTTCTTGATTGAAAAGCTTATTACATGTGCAGTAGTGGGATTAAAAAAAATCTTGGAAAATATTAAAACCTTACCCTGAATAATTTATTTGTGACCACTTCTGGAGCTGGTGGATTAACTTTTTTAATATCTCTTTGCAAAAGAATAAGGATTGTGTGAGGATTCTTAGAGCTGTTGAGAAAGGTTCATTTCTTCCTTGTTCTAACACTTGTGGATTTCAAACACACGCATACTTTTCCTTACATATTCTTAACCATTTCCAAAATGTTCCAGGAAGTTAGTAGTGGTTTAATGTGTGCCTACCCGTTGAAAGGGTTGGGTTCCAAACCCTGAAGGTTTAATTATACATTTGTGAATACAGATAACAAGCATGTTGTGTGATTTTTGGTTATTATTGGTAGCATTTGTGGAAAACAAATTTTTCATTAAGGTGTTTTACAGAAAAATAATCTAGTTATACAAACAAGTATGTATGGACCAGGAATTTTGATGAGTTGGTTTTGGCTGTAGATAATGTAACAATTATAAATAGTGGTGATTTTTTGGTCAGGCAGTCGTTAAGCTCAGGATGTAATAATAAAGGAAAGAAGCAGTAATAGGCAGCCTGATTACTAAGCTTTTACTGGGATAATTAAAATATGTGACGTTTCTTAAGATCTCATGAGAACATCACAAATGAAAGGAGGGGTGATCTTGGCTGTGTGAAACATTTGTCCAGAACTTAAAAAAAAGCACATTTGGTTCAAGGTCTTCTTAAACACATAACTATTGGCATTGATATTTGGTGGTTTGACAAGTCATGTCCAAAGTTTTGTGCAGATAGGAGGAAGAAGAAAAGTTGGAGGTATAATTTAGGATACTCTATTTAGTTGCTCTGGGATGGAGGGAATGAAACTATTTTCAAGGGAAATTGGAAAAATGTCTGTACCTTGAAGCCTATCATATTATGAATTCTGGGCTGTCCATTTAGCATAGAACTAGAGTCTGTATAATGTCAAAAATATACTTTAGGAAGTCTTAGTAATTATAACTAAAACAAAAATATTGAATGCATTTCTGTATAATTGTCAGTGTTTCTAGGAAATTTTAAGTGGGTGTAGAACTGTAAGGATTTTACTTTCAGCTGTGTAACCTTTTGTAGTATCTTTCATATTGAGCATTTTAGAGTGGTTTTTAAAAGTGCTTCTTTGCTTTGTGTGGTTCTGTACCATATGTTTTGTATT
Organism: Nycticryphes semicollaris; assembly: GCA_013400055.1. Lineage (NCBI taxonomy): Eukaryota > Metazoa > Chordata > Aves > Charadriiformes > Rostratulidae > Nycticryphes > Nycticryphes semicollaris. The sequence continues at coordinate 175,669 of VXBJ01003320.1, read as the reverse complement.
TAATTCTTTGAATGACCACTGAAGTGCAGCCAACTTTGGGTGAATGTGGCAACTGTTAACTAGCGCTTAGCAACAGTGCACAATAATCAAGACGGGAAGTGAAGAAGAATACCATGTCTAATTGAAACTACAGGGGGCATTTAGGTAGGTAGGATGTAATTAACAAAACCTGGGGCTTGGCCATGATATTAAGGCATCACATCTTTACTCTTGTGAAAAGGATTGTAAAATCATTAATGTAAAAAATACTTCAAGTTTCTGGTGTTATACTTCAGATGGATAGCCTCTTTGAGATATATGTGTTTTGTCTATTCTTGCATCCGTAACACGGAAGGCACACTTTTCCTTGGCTTCTAAAACAGAATCATGAAAAAGAGAGCTGTTAAGGAGACTGACAAATGAAGGAGTAATAAGCCTTGACATTTTGATAATGATGTCTTTTAGAGAATTAGGCCTGTAAACTAGAGTTCATTAGAAATAGTAAGTGATTAAGATATCTCTAATATTCTGAAACAGGTTACAGTGGCAGTCATAAAACAACATTAAATTTTTACAATTAATGTGGTGTTATTTTAGAGAATAAATTACTTTCCTAAAATCCTGTCTTGTCATGATGTTCCTTAAAGTGTTTTGAAGCGTTGCTTGAAAGAAAGCAACTTCAAAATACTTTTGCCTCATNACTTTCAGTGAGTCATTACAGAGGCTCATTTGCAACTCTGAGCATGGCCAGTATAGCCCCTGTTAATGGAGTGAAGTTTGCAGGTAGGCAGTGAAAATGACCCCAAAATAAGGAGCTGTGTTGTAAAGGTGCTTCCTAGTGCTGAACTACCCAGTAGCATTAGGCTCTTAATTTTTTTTTTACTAGAACAATTAATGCTTTTATAATCTAAAAGAAAAAGCACAGGATATCTGTTGGAGAAGCTTGTGGGTGACCAGAATTTGGAACAGTGTTTATTCATAGTGGGAACAGCCAAATCTTGTACACTACTGTGGTTGGTTGATGTATCAAACAGAGGTATGGTGTTCCTTACAGAAATGGCACTAAAGTGTAATTATTTTTGATTTGAGTGACTCCTAAAGCCACGTCAGGTGATTTCTATTGTCTTACTCTGTGCCATGGTAATGTCACAGGTTCTGTGAAATTCTTTGGGGACGTGAGACGCCATTAAGAATTGTGTAAATGACTATTTTCATTGAAGTGTATTTAATGTAATTCTCATTGAGTTAGCACTTGTTTCATGGTGCTTTAGAGGTTTAATAAAAATACCCCATATACCTAATCTGAAGATCTTGCAGCATTTATTGTCTAATGGTTTGGTTAATTTCCATTTAACGTTTGTTTTATTTTTATTGCAGTTATAGTACAGTAACTAATAAGATAATCATAAAATACAGAAGATGGGAAGAACTGTGTGTTGTGACATGAAATCACCAGGAGAGTAAGATGGTAGGGATTAGCCTGAGTCAGTATAACAACATCTGATAAGAAACTTCCAATTAATATTCTCCATGCAAGGTTTTAGAGAGGTTATTTTGAGGTAGTTTTTCAAACTCATGGAGCCATGAACAGCAAAACAGTGTGGGCAGACTTAAGATACTGTTACTTAAGAGATTACCAGACATCTGTCGTGGTGGTTCTATGGACAAGCCTGGAATGACTCATTTTTTGTTAAATGCTGTGCAAAGATCTTCCAGTTCTCTCACTCTTGTCTCCATCATAGTCTGTAATTAGCTCTTTTCAAGACTGTTAGCATGATCTGAGCAGAGCACTTTGAGGCAACTGAAGAAGTTAGTTGCTGAATGTACTTGTGGTTTGAAATCCACTCTATTAATACTGTTTGTTTGTTTTTCCTTTCCCTTTCTTTTTTAAATGAAGACTCACCTGTACATCTTACCAAAAGTAGTAGGACTTTCCTGGAATGTACAGTGGGAAGTTGTTAAGGTTAATTAGATTTTCAACTGATGTATTTTGGGTGGCAAATGCAACTGAACATTTTGCTAGTACCTCTGTGGTTTTGCACTGACTTCTGCTGCATCTGCCTCTGCAGCACCAATTTCTCTGTTGACTGGAGTGTACACCACTGAAATTTCAGAGAAATCAGTAACCTTCTTTGGAAGACAGTTTTTCTCTGCTNTTTTTTTTTTTTTCTTAATTCAAAACCTGATCATTTTGTCTCGTGCTATATGCTATGTGGAGATATATTCATGGACCATTTTTATATCCAGTATAGCCAAAACACATCTTCTTTCTAAGAACTTGGAAAAAAAAAAAAAAAATATATATAT
>VXBJ01003320.1:133420-158485 GCA_013400055.1 Nycticryphes semicollaris | reverse complement strand
CCTATGAGCAGATGGATGGATCTTGTAAAGTGGGCTTTCAGGGTGTAACTGTGATGTTTATTGATGATGCTTACCATGATCCTGACATTCCCATAGCACAGTGCAAAACAGAATCTGCACTGCTGCATGTAAAACAGGCGTTGCCACTGTGCGGTACTGATTTATGTATGTGTGCAAATGACTGCAGGAGGCTGCTGCACATGAACAGGGGCAGTAGCTCTTACGTGTATCAATGGTACCCCGAAACAGCAGTTTCTCTGAATCAAAAAGAAATACAGTTGGAAGAGAAGCGTGTGAATGCAAGGCAAGGTTAGATCAGTGTTTCTGAACTACTACCATCCAGGCTTTTTGATGCAAAGATTTTTGTCATCGCATGAGGACCAAGTAGGCCACTATTTCTACCTTTTTTTTCTTCTCTCTGAGCAAAAATACATTCCTTCCTTTCCACTCTCTTTTTCTCAACCTCCAACACTATTATGATTTACCATTGTATCTAGAAAGCTGATTGGGCTTTCAGAGAAAACTTAGTTCTGATTAACAGGCAGATGTTTTGGTTGGCTGTGTTGCTGTGTATTTGTCATGTGTAGCTGAGTGCAGAATTTGTGAGTGAGGAGAGTAGCTGACTTTCTCTAGCTTTCTGAACGGGCCCGGTTTGTACTCGGGGGGAGGAAACTGGATTTAAAGCTGTATGTGTAAAGTTCAAGGAGCATTTAGGTGCTCTAGGGGTTGGGTCTAACATAATCCAGATGGTTGAGTTTCTTGCTCATTTTTGCAATGTTTTTGCCTGGAGCATTTTATTTTTTTTTTCCAAGATTGTTTTCCCAAGTGACCAGATAGCGGCAAAGAGCAAGGGGATGGACCTGGAATTAAGCCGGCTAAAGCCAGTGGTCGGGAGATCTTTGTTCTGTTCTGGCTTGTCCACAGGCTTCCCCACAGACCTCGGGGGGAGGTTGGGGCCATGGATCTCAAGTCTTTATTTTCTTTTCCCCCTCCGTGAGTAAAATGGAAATACAGTGTTACTTAAATGAGTAGCTAAATTCTTCTTAGTGTTGGTGTTGAATTGACGTACCCTGTAAAGCCCGTAAATAAACTCTGGGGTTACAGAAATGTCCCGTGTGGATGTTGGCTCTTTTATTATTTTTTTTCCTTGCAGTACGTTTGTTTGAAGTGATTTATCTGTTAAGTCCTAGGAAAGTGGCTCTTCATTTTACTCTTGGAATGTGACTTATTAGTGATATCCAGAGGGGTCAGCGGCGTAAATAATGTTTGTTTCGAGGCTTGTTGGGTGCAAAGAAGGGGGGTGGTGGTGGTGTTTCACAGCGAAGAGAGCTGTTTTGTTTGGTGTGGCTAATCAGCAGTGAGGCTGGAATTGCTCATAGCTGTCATTCGGGTTTTGTTTCAAAGTCCAAGGACCTACTGGGAAAAACAAAAAGCTAATGAAAGCTGACTGTATTTCAACCCAAACCCTGTGGAATCCAAAATGATGTCCTGACACTCCATGTATTCTTATTCTCCTGCATTCCCGTGGTTACTAAGGTAACAGCTTTTTAGAGGCTTTACATCTTCATTGTCAAGTATTTGCTACACTTATTGTTGCTGTTTGCAGATTAGGGCAATTTAAACAATGCCTTTTGAAATAGGGACCAAAAAATACAAAAAGAAATATAGTAGAAATAGATGTAATGAATCAATTAACCTCTCTTGTTTAAATTTTCAGTGCTACTTCTCAGAAGCTACACACAAAATGTCACACTGGTTTAGTGTAGGGATTTTAGGCATGGAGAAATGCTCTTTTTTTTAAGGCATGTTCATTACAGGCCTCTTTGAATACAGATGTGAAGAGTACCACATGTGACTAAGTGCCTTTTCCAACCCACGGAATTGTTGTGAAGAAACTTAAGTTTGTATTTACATCAGGGTGTTGCTTCTCCTCTTGTAACACAGCTAAGATGGTTACCTGAACCTTGTATGCTGTGCTACTTTTGCATTCGTTACCGCGTCTCTTGAATCATACTTTAAAAATTAAGCAGCCAGGGAAAAATAGTGTTTTGTGTTTGTTTTTTTTTCTGAAAACGTCTAACTACATGCAGAACTCTGTAGCCAAATGTGATTTATTGATACTTCTCTATATCCATTCACCTCAAGCCGAAATATGCTTGTTCATATTTTCCCTGGAAAACTAGATTCTGGAGGAGATGGTCAAGCTTGTAGATGTATCTCCGAGACCAGGACTTTTCAAATTGATTTAATTCCTGCTGCCTTCTTGAAAGTTTGTGCGTTGCTGCAGCGAGCATCTTCTGCATCTGTGACAGAAGAGCTCTTAAAAAATCGATGCAAATGTTAACTCTTGAAACTAGTGAGGACTTTATATCACATGTGTTTGTGGGTTGACTGTTAGGTAAGTAATTTTAAACTTCTTGGGTCGTAGTTTTCTTTCCATAAAATACAGGTAATGCCCAGATGTGTTTGCAAGGAAAGCTGTAGATCTCAATCTGTGTGTATAAAGTGCTACTTTTGATGTTGTATATATAATATTACATGCTCAGATCTTGACAACTATACCTGGGCTTTAATTAAAAAGCCAACATAGAAATCGCTGTACTTGTATGCAGCCAACTACTGCTATGATTGTATATCTATAACATAGTTTAAATAATTGCTATTTCTGTAAAAAGGATGAAGTTTAAATTTTCATTGTTTCATTGGTGTTTTTCAGCATGGTTTCTTTTTTATTCCCTCTGGTCCCCTTGCCTCCTAAACATTTTTTTTTCTCTTTGCATGCTGCAGTTTTACAGCATTTAAAGCATCAGAGTTTGTTAGCACCTTCCTGTAGAGCTGCTCATGGCTGATGTTACTAGAAAGATAGTGTGAACAGACTTGGCAGAGGCAGGGGAATCTCTAGCACTGTTGTTAAAGCTCTTTTTAGATAAAAAAATTACTTCAAACGTTAAACCATTCACATTTCTGGTCTTTCTTACTGCTAGTGGTAGTTTGTTGCATCTTTTCATTTAACAAACTGAGCTGTTTATTACATGTTGATGTATGCAACCTGTTCTCATCTTTAATTTTGTAGCTAGCAGTAGCATTTCTGACCCTGCATAAAAGCCCTTGTTTAAACTAACTTCTGTTAAAACAAACTCTCCTTTCAAGCTGTATGACCTATATGCCAGAATTTCAGAGTAAGTACTCCTACAAAGTAATTTTCTAGGAATAAGCAACGTTTTTCCTGTGACTGAAAGTGTTTTTTCATTTCCTGTCTCTTTTCCCTTTATAACGTAGCTGTGCCAGAGTAATCACCTTAAAGATTAAAGTCGCTGTGAGACTGAACATGTGAGGTGGGCTTGCCATCAAGTTTGGGATGAGGTTTTGTTTTGTAGCTTTCCATGCTGCCATCTCAGACGTTGTGGCTGTTTTAACGCTGACTTCTGCGGCACGGTCTGAAGCAGAACAGACACAGCTGAGGTACGGTACTATATTGAGTCTTTTTTTCCCTGGCAGAAATGAAATGCTTCTAGTTGAGAAGAATCCTACCAGACTGGGGAAGGTAGGAGTGTTGTTCTCCCTGTGTGTCCTTGACATGAGCCTGTTGCTGTGTGCTCTGGAGCCCTTCATTGGGCAAACCCATGCGGTGGCACTAGGTGTGGGTGAGATCTCCACGCTGCTGGAATAAATCACCCCCACTGTCTATGCTGAATTCATCCAGGCAAGATTCTCACTCTGAAAGTATGCCCTTAGATTGCATTTTTATAAAGGTAGGTTATATAAAACAACATTCCTCTTGCTTACTTGTGCCTCAACATAGTTTCTTTGCAAGCATGAGCTGGGGAGGGCCTGTTGAGTGCAGTTTCATTGCAGCTTTGCAGATAGTGCTGATGGTGGTTTGTGCTTAGCTAGGCAAGAAGTAGCTACCCACGTTTGGCTACAACAGTCACTACCCCAAATATCAACAAGAGGTAACTTTCTTGAGGTAGATGAGATTTAGGAGGCTACTGTGCAGATACCCTTAAGTACATGTCAGATTACCCCAGAAAAAGGGAGGTGACACATGGACAGCTGACACCAGAAAGGTGAAGCTGAATGCAGACTGAGTTATTCCCTGCAACGAAGGACAGAAAGTGCTTGACATGCACCTCTCACAAATGATAATTTTAAAGTGTTTGTGGGAAAGCCTTAACTTCATTACCTAATTTTCTTAATGGTTCTATGCCACTTGTTGGTACGTTGCCTTGGACGGAGGTGTTACTTGACTTCAAAATGCCTGTGAACGTTTAGCTTGATAATAAGCTGTTTATATCAATAATTATTTCTGGTAAATATAAAAGGCTGAATGAAGGAATGCATATGTATATGTATGTATGTAAATATGTATACTTCTGTGAGATTCCAGAAGGAATGGTCATCTTCCTTTCATCTCATTTGAAGGTATGTACACTGCAGAAAAGAAATAAGGTATGCAACTAAAACAAAAACCTTTATGCTGTGCACCATAGGATTAGAATGGTTTATTAAAATTTTAATATTTTTTCATTTATTTTAAACTGGTTTAAATCTGTTGTCACACTTGCAGGGCTTTTTATTTAAATGGCCTGCAAGTTTTATAACAAGAGGGGAAAACAAATTCTTTATACCTTATGAAGCTTTTGAGATCCAAAGCTACTAGTATTCAACACATGGCAGTTGTAAGCTTCCTAGGAGCGCTTGTAAATTCCTTGGTTGGAGGGGGGGAAAAAAAGTCACCAAAGTGTTAAGATTTTTTTAAAGAGAGACTTGAATGCAGAAAGTTTCACAAGAACTTGTGGGTTGGGGTTTTTTTTTTGTTTTTCTTTTGTTTTTCTTTTGTGTTTTTTTTTTTTTTTTTTAAAAAACAAAACAGAAAATTCTTACCAAATATAACCAAATATAAAAGCATTTGTGAGGACCTCAAGGGTCAATTTGCACTTCACAAATGAAAACCAGCCTTCCTCCTTCCCTCTTCTTCTCCCCCATCCAAGGGAGTCTTAAGGAAAAACGTTTCGGGTTTGGTTTTTTTGTTTTTTTTTTTTTTTTTAACCCATTTTTTGTCTTCAATTCTAATTCTATCTCTTGGGTGTTTGTTTTTTTGGTTTGGGTTTGTTTTGGTTTTTTTGTATTTAACAGTAGACTTCATTTACTTCTTTTTTATTATTATTATTATTTAACAGTAACTTTATGTTCTAATCAAACTGCATCATAATTGTTCATCGGGCAGAGGACATAAATGCAGAACTGTGGAGCTGGAAGCCCGAAACTGTAATAGAACCAGAATTAGCAGCTATTTCTTACTGCACTTCAGTGGGTACTATAGGCTCATGGGCTTAGATCAACATGCCCAGGCAGATATTGTTTGTTTCACATCTGGAAAGTACAAGGTTACCTGGTGGTTTGTAATAGTTGTCAAAAAAGGAAAAAAGAAAATGTCTAGTAACAGAACAAAAGTAATCTTCATAAAATTGGGCGAGTGTAGGGAGTCTGTGTTTAAGCAAGTAAGAGTAGGTAAACAGGGAGTGTGTGCTGTATAAACTAGGCTTACAGAAATACTGGCTTTGGGAAAAAGAAGCAAATTCACAAATCAGTACTTCTAGAAAATGTGTAAGGAGAAGCTGACCAGTTAAAATGCTTTATTCCTTACTCCATCATCCTGTATTTTTATTGTTGTATGTGTTACCCTGTTTTGATTTGTTCAAGGGAGCAAGTTGGTAGGTGAAAAGCAGAGGGGATCCGGTGGCTGCGGCTGCACTGTGACCTCCTTGGAGGACATGGGGACCCTGTTTGAGGGTGCCCAGCACACTTCTGCTGCTGCCTGCAGGGAAGCCCCTGGGGCAGGCAGGGTCTTCTCTTGATGCCTCTGCTCTTTTGTTTGGGATAGGGAGCTAGGTTTAGACTAAGGGTTTTGCTTGTTAGGCTTGATTCTGCCATGTACAGAAATTAAAGACTTGTTATCTGAGGAGATGTCATTAGTTTTTATTAAATATATGCCACTTCACTTTTTGGAGAAAACACAGTTGCCCAGAGCCGGAATCTACATGTTTATTTATGCTGTCAATGCAGCAGTGCTGCCTTGGGCCTTGTATGCAAGTGCTTTTGAAATACAGCACCAGAAAAATTCCATTTATTATGTGGAAGTTGTAGTCTGAATAAAAAAAAAAAAAAAACTATCTATTTTGCTTCATATAAATTCACAACAAATTTTATATGCTGTCAAGTGGAAGAGCTTTCCTTTATACAGAAAGCTGTGGCTTGTGTTTAAAGCCAAGTGACCTTGCCATCCTAACAAGTAGAGGATTTAATCTGAACAAGAGGCAAGGAGAATCGCTGCGGTAGAGAAGGCGAATGTTACATACGTGGCGAGGGTCTTGTAATACATTGCAGGTACCAGATAAGCTACAGCAAGACATATTCCATTGGGGCATGACATTGCATTTGACACAAAGTGGGTTTTTTTTGGAGGACGTCCTCAAATTCTGAGGACAGAATTTGACTCATTGCTTCTCCACGCTGCCCTGTTCTGCTCCCCAACTACATCTCTCTCACTTTAAAATGGTGCCATTATCTTCTGTTAAGGTTCTCATTGCCTGGTTTATAAGCAGTTACATCTGACAACTGGTGCTTCAGCCAGCTGCATTTGGAGTAAGAATGAGAAAGGGTTGTTATGCTGAGAATGGGTGTTTAAAAAACAAACAAAAACCTGCTTATTTCTGTTTGAGATTTTTCTTTGCTAAGCTTCAGCTTTTGATTTCATTCCGTATTAGATTGAGTTGGATAGTGCCTGCAAGTATTGCAGTCATGGCTCTTGAAAGATAGAATTTCCCTTTCTGTTTGTGAAAAAGTTACAATAAACCTTATACCAGCATATTTAATACTAATAATAAGTGTGCTGGCTGAAGAATTTGTTCTGCTTCTCTTTCCAAATAGGACTTAGTTGACTAGCCTGTGTGGAATACTGCTTTTCTGTCAACACTTTAGTTCCCATTTTAAATGCCTTCTGAAAATTCTTTCGTGATAATCTTAAAGGAGTCTATCCAATGGAAAACCTTTCTTTTGAAAATAAGTGTTTTGGGGAAACTGAAAGATGTTAATGTAATCATTAGAAGCTTATGCTTTCACATGAGGCATTAAGAACATGTTCTTCCCTTCAAGACGCTGATCGATGGTTGTAGGGGATTCTGCTGGATGCTTTCTGTGTGCATCTTTAGAAATGTATGTGTAATGTGTCTGTCTATATCTGGTTAGAGTTATGTAAGTAAGTGTGCCAACCTTGACTGAGTTTGAGAACAGAATTTTGCAACTTTGAGGTTTGATTGTTGTGGGTTTTTGGTGTGTTTTTTTTTTTTTAAAAAAAAACGTTGTGGGTTCTTTTAAATGGAAGATGTTTGAATGCCCTCATTTTTAAATGGCAGCCAGAGTATTTATTTCTTCTGTGCCTCTTTAGATCTTTCAACAGTAAGATTATTACCCTTCAGTGGGGTAGAGCATATTTACCTCAGTAAGATCCAGGTGTAGTTGAGCACCAGAGAAAACAAATTCAAATGCCAACTCTCTTGAATTGTTTGATTTATTATTTTTTTTAAAACGTAGTTTGGCTGCATAAACAGAAAATAAAGTAAAACTTTGAGGTGACTTAGCTGTTTGAATTGTTACATGTTGTGTGCATTTCTGTAGTTCTCTTAAAAGACTTTGAAGACGGAAAGCATGGGTAAAACCAACAAGATGATTTATTTGCTGGAATGTTTAGTGTGCACCTCGTTCAAACAAAGGTATGACTTTTGTTCTTTGTCAGTAAAACCAACCTAATGCTTTAGCAGACGTATAATTTCTAGAGAAGCAGCACACTATGAAACCTGTATGGATTATGAATTTGCATAATCTGAGGAAGATATAAATTCTAATAAGTTCCTGTTTGTGGCTCTTCAAAAAAAATTACTCACATGAGAAAAGACTGTTCCCCTGAACTGTTAGGCAGCCTAGCAATTTCTTCTGATTGACAAAGATGACTAACGAAGAGGCACAGACTTTGCAGGATCAAGCTATAAACCTCATGCCTGGCACACTGGCAGCTCTTCAAAACGTCTTCTTGGCAAACAAGAAGACTCTTGCAGCATAAGTAATTGTGACTTGCAGCCTACGTTGAACAAAGATGAAATAAAATGTAAGAATACTTTTTGGTTTTGATGAAGTGGTTTTCACTAATGGGAGAGCAGAACATAGAAATGATTCAAGAACCATTTTAAGTCTGCAAGATTTTATTCACTTTATGTGTTCTTAAAGCAGCCTGTGCTGAACACCATTTGCTCTCGGGAACAGTGATTGAATAAAGTGGGGGTTTCTCCTCAATAGCAGTGCGTAAAGGAGGGATTGACAATAAGCAGTGCAAACCTGTTCTTTTGTTTCTCATCCTTTTTCCATCTTATAAACTGACTTCATGGAGTTTCCACACACAGCCTTTGTAAGAAGCTGGTCTGGGGTCTGACAAGGTGGGGAGCAGCTTTCCTTTTCACCCTGAGCACAAGTGGACAGAGGCACAGGTTGCCCAAGGTGGCTGTGCAATCTTCCTCCTTGGAGGTTTTCAAGGCTTGACTGGGCAAAGCCTTGAGCAGCCAGGTCTATCCTGACAGCTGACCCTGATGTTAGTAGGAGGTTGGAATAAAAACCTTCTCATGTCTGTCTCTACCTGAATTACTCTGTGATTCTGAGAATAAGTAACAGTTAAATCTGTTGAACCTAATTAAATGCAAATCTTCCAATGTAAAAGACAGTTTTCCATATGGATTCAACAGGGAAAAAAATCCTATTTCATTATGTTTATCTTTATTGAACTAATTAGTGTATGTGCTCCTACTTGAACCACTTGTACTCTTGATTTTTCTATAAAGTGTATGTAATACAGCTGCATGGTAAATTGTGCTTGGAGAGTCTTGGTTCTGTTGCAGTTCTGCAAGCCGTGACCTTGGATCTTCAGCATAGTAATGCTGAAGTGGACTGGAGACTTGAAATGACTCAGTCTGTCACCTGTGGAACAGCGTTTCTGTGGATGGTGAATGATCTTGTCAAGTGTTCAAGTTTTACAAAAATTTTTGAAGAATATCTGTGCTGTCAACGTGGCAGCTCTCAAATCTGGGTGGAGAAACTGCAGGCCCTGCAAGTAGCCTATTCTTTGACATTTAGTGCCTTAGTAGAGAAGTGATTATAACACGTGATGATTAAATAGGCAATTTCTGTAATATTTCCAGTAGCCTATGAATCTTTCTCATAATTAAGCATATGGAGTGCTACAGCCTATGGTTAGATAGATGAAATACTCTTCAGGGAGAAAATTTGCTGGTTTTCAGCTCAGTGATACTGTAGTAGCGTGAAACAGAGGCCGAACAAGTACAAAAGATTGGTTGCGGCCAACTTTGGTTTGTGGGAAGGGATGGAGTGGAAATCATCAGGCCAAAGGGGTTGACTTCCATCTGTGCTGAAGATCCAAAGTCATACTATCTAAAGGGAAAGAAAGATGACATTGCCCTTTAGCCTGGGTTTAATGTAGGTCAGTTGGGTCACCAGATGACATGACTTTAATGGCCAAACTGCTTTTAACAATTGCCTTGGGCAGTGTTTAATTTCACTGATCTTTGCCAGCCTTCAGGAGAAGAGAGAGGAAAAATCCACCTTATCTTCTGGTTTTCACACGGTGTGTGCTCTGCTACTTCTGTGATCTTTTATGGCAACATGTGCCTATGTGATTATCTACATACAAAAATTATGATTTACTTCCAGATTGCTCACAACCCATCAGTCCAGGTTTGGTTTTTTTACCTCATTTTTTTTGCTGCTGAGGATCTCAGGGACTTGAGCAGGCATTGAAGTTATAGTCACATTATCATTGTAATTGCTTGTGATTTGCTCTTCCTGAAAAAAGAGTTAAAACTCAGTTACTTAATTCTTTACATAGAGATATTTATATACAACTGTATTTATATTTTGATGACTTAATCCTCTTTGGTACTGAAATTTCTCTAATGAAATCTATTGCCTAGTATACATTTTCTAATATGGGATGAAGATATTATATACTTAAGTTAGTCTGTAATAGATTTCAAGCTGGCTTCACAAAAAAGTTTGTTGGCATTCTTGGGCTCTTCAACTGCCATATGCAGAATTTCTAGTCAGCTCAAGGTGACCTGTGCTTTACTATCGCTTTCATATGCAGTATCTTCCTTCTCATCACCAAGCACTGTAACGGAATTAATCACATCCCATACTAACAGAAGAGGAAGGATAGATCTCAATTCCGATTGTCCTGCTTCTTTCCTGTCCTGGTGACGGACTGGAATACCAGTACAGGGCACATGGAATGCTTTGTTTCAGAAATTCCTCAGTACACATCTTGGAAAGAGCATGTGTGTGTGTCAGTTTTGTACAGATGCTCTGAATGGACTGTTGCTCAGAAACAATGTCTTGAGGTTGTTATGGGGAGTGCTATTAACATGCTCGTTTAATGGTCCGTAATGGTGGGGTGAGAAAAGACAAAGAAAAGCAAATGTTAGGAGTCATTAGGAGGGGGGAAAAGAAAGACACCAAACCAAAAATCTCCACGATTCTGCCCTGTACGTGTGTCTTTAGTATGCCTGTGTCTTGAAGGTCATGTGCAGTTTGTCTCCTTATCTTTTCTGCAATAACAGATAGTAACATTGGAAAAAATACGGAGGAAGCAATAAAGGTGATCAAAGGTGTGGAACTGCTACGTAAGGAGCAACTAAGTTGGCTAGACTTCAGCCTGGGAGTAAGACAGCTGAGATCCATAAAATACTGTGGGGCAGAAGGTGAGAGCTGTTCATGTCTTCTGTAGAAAAAGAACCGAGCATCCAATGAAATTAGCAGGGGCCGTGCCGAATGCAAACAAAAGGTGATAACTGCAAGTGTGAGGCTGGTTTGTGGTAGTCCTTTCTGAGGACACAGGCGTGCTGGTGGTTTCTCAAACAGCTGGGTACATTAATGATTGCTGTTAAAGGAGCCTTCGGCTGCAGATCAGCAGAGGCTGGGAGAATATTTTGGGTAATTGCTATTACAGGAATATTACGGGGTTTGTTTTCTTCTCTGAGTATCTACAGTTGGCTGCTGTGAGATGTAGGGAAGGAGGCTTGTGGTCTGACATGTCATGTCATTGATTGTGTGGGTCACTGGGTTGGATGAGGTGGGCTGACAAATATGTTCCATGTCTGTTAGTTGCCCGCAGTGCATTTTTTGCAGGCAGTGAGCCAGATGAAAGCAGCATACAGTTTTCTTTTCTGCACCATGTTGGTTTTGTAGGTAGTAAAACTAAGTTTTGCAAGCAGTTCCAGGAGTGCCAGAATTAAAGCAGCCTACTTTCCTGAAGATTTGGATTTCTCTGTTGATAAACCCTGGTTTAAAACGTTTTCTGTACTTAGGATGTGGTCACGATCGGTCTCTCCAATGATTTCTTCTTACGTTGTCTTTACCCTTAGCCAAGATACAGTCAGATATCCTGCCTAACTGGCTACGTTTCTTCATGAATATTGAGGAGATGAAATATCTTCCAGACCTCTGTACCGCTGTCTAATTTTTATGGAATTGTGGGTTTAAAAGATACTTGTCGGAAAGCGTGGTATCATGAGCCCCATTTCCCTCAGACACTAGACAAAAACAAGTAGTACAAAACAAATAATAAAGATAAACCCAAAAAAATCCTTCTTTTTGTCCCAAGCCAGTAACAATACAGTCCAAAAAAGGACCTTAAATATTAAAAACATCTATTTTAATCTTTCTAGAAAGTTTTAAGTGTAATGCAGATTTGCTTCAACGTGCATCACTGTGCACAAGAACAGTGGGGTGTGAGTGTGACATCCAATTTTTCTTACATTATTTAGTAACTGACACACATGCTGTGTTCTTGCTGGTTGCTAACAGCATGTGAATTATGAGGCCAAAGAGGTCTTCCTCATGACAATGGCTAGTGTTTGTAAAAATGCAAAGGTCATGATCATGACTGCTTTTTGTAACACCAACTGGATACCAATGACCATTACTGAACTCAACAGATCTTAAAGGGTCAGTTTATTGACTTACCTTCCCTGCTTTTTGAGTGGTGACGGAATCAGTGCAACCCTCTGACGTCTGTGCTCTGCCAGTTTAAGTGAGTTTGGCCTTGGGTAGCTTTCCTTCATGTTTCCATGAAAACCTAGAGCCCCTGTTTCACTAGCTTTATTTTTCTGTGAGGTGCTACCAGATTAGCAGCGTTATTACCATCTTTAAAAGAGAAAAGCAAATGCTCTTAAACCGTGTGCCCTCCCTGTTTTTTCTCTTCCTCCACCCCACCTCCCCCCCCCCCAGCTCATGCTCAAACCATAACCATGAGTGGGAGTTGTGAGGAGTTGCACCTGGACTTTGGGGGATGGCTGGCAACACAGCCAAAACACTGGAGTTGGGGACCTAGATATTTTGTTCCCATGAGAATATGACTATAGGTCAATTATCTTACGCTATAAAGAGTGGACAGCCCAAGAGCCCTTTGAGCTCTCCTCTGTGGCAGCGGGCTGCACACCAGGATCTCCTCTTTTGTGAAGACACTCACTTAAGGCTCTACTCCTCAAGGCTGGTAGGTTCCTTGCTGCAGCAGGTTCTCGGTAAGTGACTAACAGCATGCTAACCTTTGAAATCTTAATAAGTAATATAAAGAATTGATTGCACGTATGTAATCCTTTAGACGTAACAGTTGACCAAGTCTGGGACTAGCATTGGATCCAGCCACACTTGAACTTCTCTCTGAGAAGTTTAGAAGGCAAGGGGGTCCTTTCTGAACCTCGTGACTCAACGCAGGGGTCTCCCTAACAGCTTGTCTGACCCTGTCCTCTGTGCAGCAAGTGTACCTTGCCAGCAAATCTTGTAAAACACTGTCGCGTTTACTACTAATTTTGTTAAATCACTGTTTCACCTTACTAAATACTTCACTACTGTTCTCTTACAAGTGAAGTTAATCACTCCGCCTGCGACAAGTGCATTTTGTGCTTTTGGGGTAACTTTATTTTCCTCCTAACCTGTAGTTTAAATTTCAGTGGAGCAGAAATTGGTAGTTTTGTATGTGTGAATGTTGACAGTAGCTTATTTTTGACAGGTAAACTTAGTTTTATCAAATTTAAGTAGAGATCTCTTGGGTTAAGCCTAGGCTTTACAAATTCTTCATTTGCCTTTGGCTGATAGTATGTGAATGTGTGTTTTGGTTTTCATTCAAGCGTAATGTGTCTGGAGGAAACTGTAGCTGTAGGAACCGTGGTCATAGGTTGTAGCTTCTCTCCCCCAGCTCAGGTGTTCAAAACGTCATGTCTGTGAAATTTGAATTGATTCTGAACCAATTCCTGCATGGTATGGTGATCATGCATCTGTGTGTGTGTGTGTGTGCTGGACAAGATAGGATTTTGGAAGTCTGCACTTCACTGTGTTTAGCCACCCCTTACAAGGATTAAAAATTAGAAATGGAGAAGAGAAAGGCATTATTTGGCTCTTTGGAAACCGTCGTTTCCAGTTACTGCGCTGGGTGATTTCTGGAGTAGTAAAATACTAGACTAATGTTTTGAGAGAAGAAGTGAAGGTCATGCACACATCAGGAAGCTGAGTCACAGCTGGAGTGGATACAGCACTAGGAAATATCTTTTTTAATAGCCTGAGACGACAAGAGGCATTAGATGACCTCATCTTTTTAATCTGAAATTTTTGCATGTGTGACTTAGTCTCGACAACTAGGAAAACAAAGCGTGGAGGCTGTCTTTTCATTTCTTTCATACAGGAAAGTCTCATCAGTGTAGAGCTGGTTAGTTTGAACCTTCCTCAATCTGCAGCCTTCTCATATGGGTATGGTAGGTAAGCTTAATCCTTATCAGCTGTCAAGACTGTTGATTTATTAGTTTGGGTTTTTTACTAAAAAAATGAACTTTGCTTTGATGAGAATCTTGGTCTCAAAAGAGACTGGAAATTACGCAGTAAATGACTTTGTGTTTTGTAATAATTTGTATGAACTTTGTTTTAAGTTAAAGGGATTTTATCAATGCAATATCTGAGTGTAAGTGTGAAAGTTCTTGTTTGAGTCCTCTTGGGAACTGGGGCGAGTGGTAGCAAGATNAAAGAGGTCTTCCTCATGACAATGGCTAGTGTTTGTAAAAATGCAAAGGTCATGATCATGACTGCTTTTTGTAACACCAACTGGATACCAATGACCATTACTGAACTCAACAGATCTTAAAGGGTCAGTTTATTGACTTACCTTCCCTGCTTTTTGAGTGGTGACGGAATCAGTGCAACCCTCTGACGTCTGTGCTCTGCCAGTTTAAGTGAGTTTGGCCTTGGGTAGCTTTCCTTCATGTTTCCATGAAAACCTAGAGCCCCTGTTTCACTAGCTTTATTTTTCTGTGAGGTGCTACCAGATTAGCAGCGTTATTACCATCTTTAAAAGAGAAAAGCAAATGCTCTTAAACCGNTCCTCCCCCCCCCCTCCCCCCCCCCCAGCTCATGCTCAAACCATAACCATGAGTGGGAGTTGTGAGGAGTTGCACCTGGACTTTGGGGGATGGCTGGCAACACAGCCAAAACACTGGAGTTGGGGACCTAGATATTTTGTTCCCATGAGAATATGACTATAGGTCAATTATCTTACGCTATAAAGAGTGGACAGCCCAAGAGCCCTTTGAGCTCTCCTCTGTGGCAGCGGGCTGCACACCAGGATCTCCTCTTTTGTGAAGACACTCACTTAAGGCTCTACTCCTCAAGGCTGGTAGGTTCCTTGCTGCAGCAGGTTCTCGGTAAGTGACTAACAGCATGCTAACCTTTGAAATCTTAATAAGTAATATAAAGAATTGATTGCACGTATGTAATCCTTTAGACGTAACAGTTGACCAAGTCTGGGACTAGCATTGGATCCAGCCACACTTGAACTTCTCTCTGAGAAGTTTAGAAGGCAAGGGGGTCCTTTCTGAACCTCGTGACTCAACGCAGGGGTCTCCCTAACAGCTTGTCTGACCCTGTCCTCTGTGCAGCAAGTGTACCTTGCCAGCAAATCTTGTAAAACACTGTCGCGTTTACTACTAATTTTGTTAAATCACTGTTTCACCTTACTAAATACTTCACTACTGTTCTCTTACAAGTGAAGTTAATCACTCCGCCTGCGACAAGTGCATTTTGTGCTTTTGGGGTAACTTTATTTTCCTCCTAACCTGTAGTTTAAATTTCAGTGGAGCAGAAATTGGTAGTTTTGTATGTGTGAATGTTGACAGTAGCTTATTTTTGACAGGTAAACTTAGTTTTATCAAATTTAAGTAGAGATCTCTTGGGTTAAGCCTAGGCTTTACAAATTCTTCATTTGCCTTTGGCTGATAGTATGTGAATGTGTGTTTTGGTTTTCATTCAAGCGTAATGTGTCTGGAGGAAACTGTAGCTGTAGGAACCGTGGTCATAGGTTGTAGCTTCTCTCCCCCAGCTCAGGTGTTCAAAACGTCATGTCTGTGAAATTTGAATTGATTCTGAACCAATTCCTGCATGGTATGGTGATCATGCATCTGTGTGTGTGTGTGTGTGCTGGACAAGATAGGATTTTGGAAGTCTGCACTTCACTGTGTTTAGCCACCCCTTACAAGGATTAAAAATTAGAAATGGAGAAGAGAAAGGCATTATTTGGCTCTTTGGAAACCGTCGTTTCCAGTTACTGCGCTGGGTGATTTCTGGAGTAGTAAAATACTAGACTAATGTTTTGAGAGAAGAAGTGAAGGTCATGCACACATCAGGAAGCTGAGTCACAGCTGGAGTGGATACAGCACTAGGAAATATCTTTTTTAATAGCCTGAGACGACAAGAGGCATTAGATGACCTCATCTTTTTAATCTGAAATTTTTGCATGTGTGACTTAGTCTCGACAACTAGGAAAACAAAGCGTGGAGGCTGTCTTTTCATTTCTTTCATACAGGAAAGTCTCATCAGTGTAGAGCTGGTTAGTTTGAACCTTCCTCAATCTGCAGCCTTCTCATATGGGTATGGTAGGTAAGCTTAATCCTTATCAGCTGTCAAGACTGTTGATTTATTAGTTTGGGTTTTTTACTAAAAAAATGAACTTTGCTTTGATGAGAATCTTGGTCTCAAAAGAGACTGGAAATTACGCAGTAAATGACTTTGTGTTTTGTAATAATTTGTATGAACTTTGTTTTAAGTTAAAGGGATTTTATCAATGCAATATCTGAGTGTAAGTGTGAAAGTTCTTGTTTGAGTCCTCTTGGGAACTGGGGCGAGTGGTAGCAAGATGAATGTTAAAAGTCTTACCGAGATTGAAATTGGCAATGAAAGAAGAGTGACTTCTGGAAACAAACGAGGAAAAGGCAAACATTTTGGACAAAGGTATTTATTTTTTAAAAAGTAACTAGGGGAAACTGGCAACGTGATCTGCTGAGATTTGCAAGTAGTTCTGTCACACAATATAATGTTCCACTGCTGTACCAGACTTCAGTCATTTGTGTGAAACTTGGGCTTGTTAAACGGCTGTTGCAGACTACTCTGTCCTCTTGTTTCAGTCAAAGGAGTTGGCAGGTTTTGGCATCAGGCAATACAGATGGAGCAATTGCTTTGTTTACAGAAGGGAAAATATTAGAAAAACATTGTTCTTGCCTTTTTTTTGTTTGTTTTGCTTTAACATCCTTGTGCTCTAATAACTTTGCTCTTGGCAGGAGTAGATTTAATCTTGAGTTTGGATCTTTCGCTGTCCCTTCAGAAGTCAGCCAAAGCTATCCAAGTTAAAAGCCTGAACTTCCAGTTTATTCATGCTCAGAAACTTGCTAGTGTTGTGCTGCTAAAATTCACCCCCGCCTCCCACCCTGGGACTCTTGTTACAGCCTGTAGCTGTACAACCTTTAGTTGTACCCCTGGCCCTTACAACCTGCCTGAATGTCAGGTACCAAAACTGAGGAGGCTTGTAGAGTTGGTCTTGTGCGTGTGTGTGATTTTACTGGTTGGACTTGGGCAATATGCCTGTGGAAGCTACTTGACTTAGACGGTGAGGAAATGGAAATAATCGTGGGGGAGAGTAAAACTCTAGTGGGAAGGGTCCCTGCCCGTGGCAGGGGGGCATAGAACTGGATAATCTTTAAGGTTCCTTCTAAACCAAACCATTCTATGATCCTGTGATCAGGGAGGCTGAGAAGATAGGGGAGTTTGGAGTGAAGGCTGCAGAAAAAAATGAGAAAGTGATTGGAGCAGCTGTACAAGAATCTGAGGGCTTGGAAAGTAAAGGGGAAACACATGCTAGAAGAAATCAAGATTGGCTTGTTGAGAAAGAAGGGTATGGGGATCAATAAAAAGTGGAAGTGAAGGGGCTGTTGAAGGTAAAGCTGGGAATGACACTGAGAATATGTTGGGAAGAAACCTTGGAACTGCTGAGGTGAGTGGGGCAAAAAAGATGTGATGAAATCAAGTGCTTCTGACAAATTTGGGTACAAACATGGGATCTGTTTTGTAAGGAGCTTTTGGATGATAGGAGAGAACTGCTGGGCTGGGATAAAACTTAGGGTGGGATAAAACTCAGGGCTGGGATGAGGATCCCATGGGATGACTGGGACTGGCTAGTGAAAGGGACTGGAGCTGGACAAGGGAGAGGAGGCAAGAGGCTCAGATCAGAATAATGTGTTTCCACAGCAGTTCATCCATTGTAATGCCTAAAATGGACTTAAAAGGCTTTTTTAACCTGGTTGTTCTTTTCTGTCAGTAAATATTTTTAAATCTACGGACTGGCAGTGTCTAGCCTCGTTGCTGGTGATCTGCATGGAGCACCATGACCTGAGAGGAGGAACTCCAAAGACCTTTGCCACTTCCATTTGTGAAGTGGATGTGGAAGAACTGGGCCTCACAGCACTCTCACTGATTTGTAGGAATACTGGCAGTGCTGCTTGACTTTGGCTTTTCTTCATGAAAAGAAACCATCAAGCAAACCCTCTCTCTTCCCTCTGCCTGGGGCTTTAATATCCCTACCAGTACTCTGTGATTACTGCTGTGGCTAGGACATTGATGGGTTTGGCTTAGTGATTGGGTCAGGCTGCTTCTGGGATAGAAGCAGGTCATGGTCAGGGTCAGGAAAACCCAAGGTCAGAGACCAAAGAAGTAGAAATGCATTAATTTTGAGGGTAGGGCAGGGGTGTGGATGCCAGGCTGTGATGTGGAACATGGGAAGTGCTGGCGTGGCAGAAGCCCGTAGTCTGGGCTGAGGCAGAGGTGGGACTCAAACTCAGCACCAGAACGCAGGAATGCTGGGGAAGGAGCCTGGCAAAGTGGGATGGTGGGGAAGGAGTCCCTCGATGTCAGAAAATAGGATCAGGGATTAAGGCTAGAAATGGCAATATAACACAAGGTTTTAGGAAAACTGGCAAGTTCCCAGAAAACTTTCTGCAAAGACTTACCTACTGCTTTCTGTTTGTCTGGATGAATTTGGGGCTGATGCCTGGTTGGCCAGCAGAGTAGGGGAACCCTTTTAGTCATGCATAAAAAAAAAAAAATAAAAGGTTGAATCCAAGCATAGTTGTGTAACTGGAGGTAACTATTAGTGTTTTTTCCCAGTTTACTGCAGATCCCTGGGGCAGTGTCCTACAAATGTGTCCGTACTCTGTGGTGGTACCTTTGTGTTGTCCTGGGTATGGCAGGTAAACTGGTACAGAGAGAAGAAAAATGTTACATTGAAATCGCTTTCTGAGGTCTGAATTCACAAAGGTTAATGAAGATGATCCTGATAGCACTGTTAGGAGAGTAAAATCGGTTCTCTGGGAAACAGCTAAGGCCCTAAATTATTAGAATTACACATGACTGTTTCTGAAAATGAGGATTATTAACTTCTCATTGAGTAAAAGAAGGAAGTGTGTGTGAAAGCTGGAATGAAATATTAAAAAAGAAGAGGTAATTGGTGAGCTTTCATCAGGTGAAACTAATCTGAAGACAAACTAGCCCCTCACTTCCATGACTGTAATAACATTCATTTGATCCTGTTTGCTGGCAGAAAAAAATAGCTTAATAATTAGTGTGGAATGGGTGGTGGCACATAAGGTGATACCAGGTACCCCTGAGGGGAAGATCCATAGGTATATAGGCTGCCATATTTCTATCACCACTAGCACAGGCAGTGGACCAGAGTCTTGGGTGGTAGATGGACCTGTGGCTCCAGTTCAGCCATGATGGAGTGAGTCTAGGATTTTGAATCTGGATTTCCCTGGGACTTTGGCTCCAACAACTCAAGTGACTTGCACTGTCTTGTATAAGGTGGAAGCTCCGGAAGAACTAAGCAAAATTTTTGAGCTGTAGCAAATTCTCTTGAAATGTTCAGTGTTAATTTGTGGTGGGTATATGGATGGGGATGAAGTGGGAAGAGAGTGTTTCTTTAGACTGTCCTAATATATAGCACGTCAGAGGATTCTCCCAGTGGTTTGCACTCCTAGACCTTGGGTTGCAGAAGATGCATGATCATTTTATTTGATGTGATTTGGTTTTCCATCCCTTAAGCTTGATTACTGTCACTGGGCATTTGCCTGCTGTCTTTAATTAGAGACACATATGAGGTGCTTTCCTACAATTTGTTTCACAAGACTAGATGCTGTTTTGGTGTATGGACTTTAAAAATCTTGTGGGTTTAAGGTAAGACTACCTTAAAAATGTAATCTCTTGCTGTTATGTCAAATTGAAAAATGTTTCAATGTTAAATACAGTACAAATTAATTGAAGGAATATTTGAAAATAAAGCCATTTCTTCCTTTCTTTTCTCCTGCCTTCACCCAACTCCACTCCTGGCACCCTAGGAGTTAGTCTTTTCATGTATAAAGCGTGATTCTTCTTTCAGGACTGGCATTTAGTCATATCCTTATATATGATGCTGGCAAGTTGTGAAGGGGCACATCAAAAATGACAAATTTTATTTATCCTTATTCTACCTGGTATGTTTGTCCTGCCTGGTCTTCGTGGAGAGAATATGGAGTGTGGCACAGGATGGGATGGGGAAGGGAAACACGGCTAAGGGAAAATACAGCACTTCATAAAAAAAATTGGCTATTTCATTGTAAAGCTTGAATTTTGTTTCGTGTTTTGTGTAGGATTTGGATTATCTTTTACTTTTTTTGAGTGTTCATCTATTTTCCTAGATTGTTAGGAAGCAGTCACAGGCAATGATAACATTCTTAGGGCTTACACCCACACTGCAGTATAAAAAGGTTCCACTGATTGTAAAATTTACTAAAACATTCAACATTACTTAGGACAACTGCCAGTCCACAAATTTTAAGTGTGAAGCCATGTAGTTAGCTCTTGTTGTCTCCTCTCCCCTGCTTTGCTTTACTAATAACTCTGATTCTCTTGAAAATTTTCTTCCTTCTCCACCCAACAACTACTTTATAGCTGACAAAACTAAGCTGTTTCCTAACCTTATCCTCTACCTACGGAGGTCATAAAAATTGCTAATGCAAATGCTGTTGCCTTCTGTTGTGTGATCCTAATAGGAAACGGACCACTGCAATTTATGGGGTACTTACCCTTTTTGGTACATGATGAATGGCTCACTTCAAATGATGTTTCCTCATTGATTTCCGACTATTTATCACCAGAAACGACAGAGCAGGAAGAACAGCGTTTAAACATGAAGTTGATTTTGAAGATGACATCTTTTCACTACAGTGTGAATTCATGGCAATATGGTGTTTGCTGTAGTAGAGAAGACAACGGCGTGAAGTCAGTTCTTTAAACTGCTCTTCAGATTAGGTATCTCTAATCCCGCTTTTTGTTACTCCGCATCAGTTTACTCTTTCCATTCTTTGGTAGAAAGAGTGAGGGGTTTATTCTCTTGTAGGGTTTTCATCACACTCGACCTATTTGTTGCCATGTTCTTGAAACAAATACATGTAATATTTATCTATTGTTAGTCATTTTGTCTGTGCTGTCAAGTTTTTTTGGGATATTTACATTTCATTCATGGAAAAATCTACGTGCAAGTAAATTCTGTATGATATTTAGCTGATAATTCTGAAATAATTGTATTTCTGTGGAGGTGTTTTATTTCATTTTGTGGCGGTACATGAAGAATTAGAAAAATCCCTCTTAACCTGCTCAGTTCCTCCCTGGTTGGGCTGGATTGACTACAAAATGGAAACTACCCCTTTAGTTTCTGCAATGTCCATATGGTCTCTTTCACTGTCTGTTGCTCTGTGAGTCACTGGGCAAGACCATATATGAGCAAGGTCAATCAAGGGGAGATACAATCCTTCAAACTACAGTTGTTTTTAAATGGACTAGAGTAGAAAATGAGACATTCCCTTGCCAAGTAGGATAGCTTGTTTCAATTTAGAAGGATTTTACAGTTTTGTTGTTTATAAGACTGGCTTAAATTTCATTGATTTGACAGTCTTTGAGTACTTCAAACAGTTATAGCTCTGCAGCAAATAAAATTGTTTCATTTTCTTTAAATGTTAGTGTTTAAACTGGCTTGCATTCTTCATTTTCAGAGTCCAGTGTTAGCCAACTTGCTAGCAAAATTAAGACTGTACAGGTTAGAAAAAAGCATGGAGTTTCAAAAGTCTCTTTAACTACTATTGCAATCAGGTTTACTTTTAAATGGATATAAACTAACTTTTTTTAAAAAAAAAAAACAACCACAAACTACTATATGGAAACCATTGAGGTGAAGTGTACCTTTCGGACATCTTGTAGTATTTTTTAACTTTCACTATGTAACAGCACAGCTGTCAGTCATTTTCTTACATTATTTTATCTGCTTCTTGAGATTTGTGATTATAACTCTGCTCTTTTCTCTCTTGCTGTTATGTGCTTATAGATTGGAAACTGTGATGCAAACAATATAAGTGAAAAATAAAGTCTGCAGCTTCTGTTTGTTCCTCTTTTTCCTGAAAGACATTTTGTGTAAATCTGAATTGTCTGTCAGGCTGCATACAGATGACTGGAAGTAAATATTTCATGTTGTCTGCTTCTGTTGCTAAATATTATAGAATTGGCCTTCAAATATCTCTAGCATAAACATGCTGGATGTTGAATGTGAAAAAGCAAATACTGTCATACCTCTCTGCTTGTATTTGCTCTGAAATGGGCTTGATCTAAAGCATAAAATCTTTCTAAATGAAAAAGCACTTTTCTGTAAAATCATCGCTTCCAGCTGTCCATTCCAAAATGAATATTATCAAGTGTTCCATATTTAACTTTGCTTTCTCCTATCCTGCTGCAGTTACTTTCAAAAGTAGAACTGAGGTGTGTGTGAGATGCCTCACACAAATAACCACAAAAAAATAAAATAGTTACCAGCCTTGCAGAACACCAGATTATATATTTAATTCATTTACTGGGGTAAAAGTTGCCCTATAAGGGTTTGCATCAATTCCCACGGTGTTCAAACAGAGCCACTATGGTTAGCAACTAATCTACGATACCTTTGGAGGGGGGTGTTAATTGTAGTGTACCTCTGATACCCAGAAATATTATCTGACTTGTTGGAAGGCAAGGAGTGAACTATATATTTTTTTTTACCTTGGGTATGCGTAAGGATATGGGTGGAGAAAGAGAAGGAAAAAATACAGTTGGTTTTCTCTACTGTACTTCATCTGTATAGAAAAACAACCATAATTCATTTCAACATATCTGCTTTTCTTTGTAACTTAGTGTTTGGTGTACATGCTTGAGTGGCAGAGAACAAAATGTACTTTTTGAAGATAAGAAAAGTTCTAAATGTTCATGATGAGAGCAGCATGGACTGAACAAGCACAAATCATTCAGACACCTCTTTAAGATTCAGATGCTGAATTTAAGTGACTTAAAATTGGGCTGAAGTAATAATACAAAAATATACAGAACATTTGTTTTTTTTTTAAGTCCAGCTTTTAGAATCTGTGTTCTTATTGTACATCAAATATCTGTTGATGGCAAGTCTCAAAGTGACTGGTCCAAATCTGAATTTAATAGTATTTTGGGATGAACTGTTCCCAATTTTTGCTCTTCTAAACCAACTTTGTCTCTGGCAATGGTAGAAACATCTGTCTGTACAGTCTTGTCTTCTGCTTGTGCTGGTGGCACAGCCTGCATTGAAAACTCTCAGGCCTAGAGACCCTAGTTTTCTGGTGCAGATGGTCACAGAGCTGTGACAGGCACATCTTTAAGGTTGGAACAATGTTTTGAATAATGCGTGTTGCTGGAAGATCTGTCAGTCAGGATATTTCAAAACAAGTGCAATCGTAATAAAACTTAGACCAAATTTTAATAAAGGTACAATTGCCATATGAGTGTTCAAGCCCATTTCACTTGTATCTTTACCTCTTTATTATCTGCCTCACATTGTTAATACGTGAACCTAAGAACTGATTACAAAAGATCTGATGTAGGTTTGTGAGGTATTTCAGCAGTATTACCCAATTCTTTCAATACCTCTGCAGTAACAGCTGATAGAGCTGCACGGAACTGTAGACCTTGGTGAAAAATAGCTATATGAATTATTAAAATTATACATGACTAGTGGGCAAAATCTTTTGGGAGCTTTGGATATGATGGATCCTTTATTCAAATAATTTATAATAATCTTTAATTACGAATTGGTAGCTTGTAGAGAGCTTCAAGAAACATTTGTATTGTTTTGCTGTTTGTCTTTTAGAGGACAGATGGGTGAGAGAGATTCTTGTTATTGAGAGGAATCATGTTTTCATCATCAGTAATTCTCCTGGGAAGGGTATTTGGGGGGGAGGGGGAGTATTTTTGTGAGGGGAGAAATTAAATAGGTGATTTAACATGGCCGTGTTATCTCTAAATACCATTTTACTTCATTATTGGTCACAGTTTACAGTCTTACATTACTGTAGTCTAAAAAACACCTGATTTGTTTTGGTTTGGTTTTTTTCGGTGAAGCTGAATGTTTGAAGAGGTTTCTGTTGTAAATGAGAACTGCTTATTGCTTTGAGTTCCAAAAAAGCAGATTTTATTTAATTCACGCTGGCTGTGTACCACAGAAGAGCACGCCACTGTGCTTCCTTTTGCAGGTGCCAAGTTCTGGATTGCCAGAAGGTGCTGCTGTGTCTGTCAGCAAAATGTCAGAGAGAGTGTGGGAGAGAGTGCTACCCCTCCAGCTTGTTCCTCCCTACCTAGTGCTATTAAATAAATACCAAATAAAACTGTTGCATGTACTGAGCTTTTATCTGTTTATTCTGTGCCTTGTGTGTTCTTTCCTGTTTTCTCTTGTATCTGAAGCAAGTGTTAGTTGTTAGCTGGTCAGTAACTTCTAGTTTCCCAACGGGGTTTTTTTTTTTTTTGTGGAAAGTCAAAACTTCTGGCACTTAAATGAGTTGGAAAAGAAAAAAAAGTTGCACAATGTGTCATGAAAGACAAGTTCTTCATCACTGTCAGAAATACATGTTGTTTCCAAAAATGCAAACTAACAAGTATTTGCGTGTTTAGTGTGCGGAGACCTATTTCTGTGCACCAGAACTATAATCAAAAACTCTTCAAAATTCTCTGCTTAGTTTATAGCAGCTTCTTGTTCATCAGTGCAGTGATGGAAAGTCATTTCCTTTGCTCCAAAATGAAAACAATATATAGTGTCCTACAAACAACTGACTGGTGAAATGTCTCAGAGGGTCAGCATGGCAAAAACATCAGTCAAAATACTCTTTTTTTCAGTACTCTGAGAAGTCATGTAAGTTTGGGCTGGAGCTTCTCTGCTGGAGTCAGCTTTCCTTTTAATACTCTTCCAGAGCCTGACATAGCACCTTTAGTCCTGTTTACTCCAGGAGTTATGCCTCCCTCTCTCTGCTGCTCAACCAGCAGGAGGGAGAGAAAACTTGTCATGGTGTGTAAATGATGACTTACCTAAAACCTTAAGCAAGACAGAAAGTACTAATGGAGGTTGTTAGCAAAGAAAGTAGTAAATCTTCTGTCTGTAGGTTTTTTCTTCACTGAAATTGCTTTGTTGACCAACTGCCCATTGGTTTCCTCTTGCATAGAATCACAGAATGGTTTAGAGTTGGAAGGGACCTTAAAGATCATTGAGTTCCAACCCCCCCCCCC
>VXBJ01003320.1:99420-133409 GCA_013400055.1 Nycticryphes semicollaris | reverse complement strand
AGTTCCAACCCCCCTGCCCTGGACAGGGACACCTCCCACTAGACCAGGTTGCTCAAAGCCCCATCCAGCCTAGTCTTGAACGCTTCCAGGGACAGGGCATCTACAACTTCTCTGGGTGACCCATTCTAGTGTCTCACTACCCTCACAGTAAAGAATTTCTTCCCCATATCTAATCTAAATCTCCCCTCTTTCAGCTTAAAACCATTACCTGTCGTCCTATCACTCCACTGTCTGATAAAGAGTTCTTCCTTATCTCTCTTGTAGAACCCCCCTTCAGGTACTGGAGGGCCATTATAAGGTCTCCCCAGAGCCTTCTCTTCTTCAGGCTGAACAGCCCCAACTCCCCAAACATGTCTTTAATAGGAGGGGTGTTTCAGCCCTCTGATCATTCTTGTGCCTCTCTGCTGGACCCCTTCCAGGAAGTCCATGTCCTTCCTGTGCTGAGGACTGCAAAGCTGAATGGGGTACTCCAGGTGGGTGTCTCACAAGAGCAGAGGAGTAGAACCACCTTCCTTGACCAATTGGCCATGCTTCTTTTAATGCAGCCCAGGATGTGGTTGGTTTTCTGGTCTGCCAGCACACATTGCTGGCTCATGTTGAGCTTCTCGTCCACCACGTATACTTTAATATACGAAGACTCTGTCTCCCTGTGTTATAGGGAGATACAATTGTACAACTTTTGTAGTGGCTTTCTGCTGGACCTCATTACTTTGGCAAGTCCAAGCAGCAATGGGGCACTGCCACAGTATGTTGTTGTCTTGCTGGACTGTGCCTTGAAGACATCTCCACCTGGTAGCAGCTGTCATTCATTCAGCACTCTGTCATGGCAGCACTCATGCCATACCTAAATGCTTCTGCTGATTAAAAATGCTTGTGCTGTACGTTGGATGAGCTTCTGCTGAGGAAGCCTGATGTAGACAGGGGTCATGGGCATGACTGTATTTTCTAGCAGAAGGATCAGATTAGCAAATAATATTCTCCTCACTGTGGGATAGTTTTCTATCAGTCCCAGAGATGAAGTATTCTGTGTCCATCCCTAGCATGGCCCTGAAATTATTCTCATATCAAATGTCAAGGCATTTGTTTACAAGTCAAATGCGCCTCATCTTTCTGAAGAGATTCGTCATACCTGGTGAAGAACACCTTGCACCCAAACTCTGCTAACTGATGACTAAGTGCCCAAGAGGTACTTAGCATGGAGAAGAAAATGTTTTGTACTCACTGTTGTGACAATTATTGCCAGCAGAAAAACACCCACAGTTCTGTGCTCCGTGAATTTGCTCTAAATGGATGTGCATATACTAACAATCTTCTGTTTGACATATATAGGGGGAAACCATCAATAACAAGTGTCCTGCCTTCTTGTAAAGTCGCAGTTCACTGTAACACATTTAATGTCCTGATCCATCCTACTATCAAACAGAAAAAGCACGAATGTAGTATTTCTCAAGATGTCCCTTCTGCAGTGCAGTGCAGAGGTACCCAAGCATGACTGTTTAGAGAGAGGTTGGACTTTGAAGGACGCTGACCCAATATTAGCAAGAAGCTCCATGTGAGCTATCTCATCCCCTGCACTGACTGCAGGGGGGCTCTTTCTGGTTCTCAAGCTGCTTCCTGCCTCCAGATATCTTTGCTCTGCGTCTGCTGGGAAGATAGAGCCTAGTTTGGGCTGTGGGTCAGCTGTGTGCTGTGTTAACAAGAGAAACACTCTCAAAGGCACCTCTTATCTTGGCACAACCTGCTACAGGTCCCAGTGCTCTCCCATTCTACCACTGGCAGGGGAACTACTCTTTTGTTTTCAGGCATATAATGAAAATTCAGCAGTCAGATACTGAAATGGTCATATTTGTTGCTAAACTTTACCTCTGGTGGACGGACCTCTAGTTTGCTTTTGGTCTTTGCAGAAAGGAAGGGGAACAGGGTTAGTGGTTCTTGCATAGCTGAACGCTCATTGAAAATAATTCTTTGCAGTCCTCCAGTGATCTTTAATGCACTTGTCCAGTTCCTGTAGTCCAGTAATACTCTATATTGTGGCAGTAAACACTTGATAAATTCTTGCCACTGGCTTGACAGCAGAGAGGGAGTGCTCAGCTGAGGAATAGAGAACTTTTATGGACAGAGACCTCTGTGATCTCCTCTACTCTGGGGAACTCGCCTTTGGCTGGCCTGGATATTTGTGAAGGTTATAGCTTACCATTTATTGATCTACTTTTCTGCTTTTCATTTTGCTTTTGTTGTTGTTCCTTAGTTTTGACTCAGCATTCCTAGTCTTTAAGAAAATGTCATGCCAACAGTGGGACTGCAATGCAGAAAAAAAATGCCATTATTTCTGACAGTAAACAAGGTGGCTTGAGTATGAAGGAAGGCGTCTTTTTCTTTATAGCCCAAACTGAGGGAGAGAGGAAGAAAGGGGTAGCCTTGCATTTATTTTCCTATCCTTTAACCCAGGATCTGCATTGGGGTGCTTGATATCCGGATAAGAGAATAACCTGGAATCTTGCACCGTGAGGTCCCCATATTCCTTCAGTTTCACATATCCTTTTGTTCCACAGCTGATGCTCACCTTTCCTCTGGATTCCAATTGCTCAGCCTTGCTGTCCTGCTCTTGTCAACCCCAGTCTAGTCCCTCCCAGCTTAGAAAATCCCCTTTCCTCTTTAGCAATGCATAGCAGAGACCCTCTTCAACACATAGCAGAGATCCTCTTGCTTCTCCCACCTATATCCCTTTTGCCTCCCAACCAGCATCCTCTCTGCATTTCACCACAGGTTTTTGCCAATGGATGGTTAGTTGACTTGTGCTAGTGTTCACCATCTCTGCCCCACGCTGCATGCTGGCATGAGTACCAGGAGTTCCTCTGCTGATTCCTGCAGCCAGCTTGGGAAACTACGTGAGGAGAAGTAGGAAACTGCAGGTGGCTGTTCCTATTGCTGCCTTAACATCTGCAAGCATAAAATGCCAGTAGAGAGACAGGGAGATCGTTACCTAGGTTGTGGCCTACAGTCTTATTTGCAGAAAGAACATGAGTTTTTTCACTCTTGCCCCGACATAAACAATATTTAACTTCCCAACCAGGTTGGAGCAATCTGTATCCCTTGACATTTCATGCAATTTGGGGAAAGAACACCGAGTTCACTTTTTGAGCGGCTAATTTTACTAAATTGATTTTATACAGCATCGAGATAAATACGGCTGTATTTTCTGGTCTGTCTGAATGAAAGAAGACTGCTTGGAGACCTGGTCCGGGCCAGATAGTATGGACAGGTTTTTTGATGGAGAGATAAGTCCTGAATGAAACAGTCAAGGTCAGAGTAGTGTAGATAAATCCAGGGGTTATTGAGCTCCTGTGACTTGGATGGGGCTGCCTTTCTTGGCAACCTCACAGAGAACACACAGACTTTTGTGCGCTTTTGCTTTGGTTGTTACATTGGTGAGACAGAGGTCTGTACAAATTGTGACCTGATTTATATTTGAAATAGGTCACCAAGAGCTGAGTTAGACTTGTCCTGGCTGGGAACAGTTCCAAGAGTGCCATGCCCTGGTCCTCTCTGACCTGGAATGGTTTCCTCCATGACCAGCAGTTGTCAAAGAATCAGAGCGTTCAAAGGAGTGATTAACACAATTTCCTCTCTCTCTGAGTGCAAAAAAGAATTAAGTGGACATATAATTATGTTCAAATCTTTTTCTTAGCTTTTTTTTGAGAAGGTGAGGGAGAACAGTGGAGAGGAACTACAAGATTATATATAAGTATATATAATGTCTATATAAATAAAATGTGTGCCTATATATGAGAAGGTAGAACTTTGCATATTAAATGTGTGATTTTGGAAAGTGTGCAGAACCTTCTTGTTTACATCCAGACATCTATGCGGGGTTACATCAGATCAGTATCATCAAAGATCCATTACCAGAGTGGAGTTTGGTTTGTAGTAGATCGTGTCCTTTTAGAAGGCGTTTTGTAATGTTTTCCCCTTAAAACCTGAGATTCCTCACAGTTTTCACAAGTACATATGTTAGAATTTGGGGGAGGTAGGGTAAGAGGAGGAAATTTCAACTGCATTATAAGAAAAAAGGACCTTGTTTTGATTAATTAGGAATACCTATGAGGCCAGCAATTGTGAGAGAAGGAAAGGAATTCTGGGTGTATGATTCTGCTCACAGGGGACAGTGAAATTGGCAGCAACCATAATTCAGTTCAGAAGGTGTAATATGTGCAAAACTTTTTCCTCTAAAATTTCTGCTCTTGCAATGCACAGTAACATTGACTGTCTGTACATTTGTCTGGATTTTAAATCAGATCAGCATAATTAGCTAACTTTACTTATTAGCTTGAGCTGACTCTAGTGCTACAATGGTTGAATTGGTTGCCATTATATTTGTTTAACTGCTGTAAAGTAAGTTTTTAACAATAGGTTCCTATACTTAAATAGCCCCGTCGAGCACTGGTGCCCTATCAATCAGTCAGACCTTTCCCTCCTGCTGTCTGCTCTGATAGACAGTTCTGCTGATGGGGGAGACTCTGGAAGGAGAGATCAGGAAGAAGGGATGATGGATAAAGACCATCTCCTGTCTTGGGAGGAAATCAGAAAAATCCTTCCTTTGACTATCAACAAGCTGCTTTGTCAAGGTGTCACAAGATTAATTATGCTCATGTGAGAGGCAAGAGCAACTGTTTCCCCCCCAGTTTTGGTGTAATGGGGTGGCATTCTTCTGAACTGTGGCAGAGAATTGCAAAGGAAGAGGCTTAAGAGATTTCAGTCCCCTAATATCGCAGTCCCATAAGCATTTGTAAAGCTCTTAGGCATACATCCACCATACTGTGAAGTTCTGCCAGTAACTGAGTCATCAAAGTATTTCTTTCAAGTGCAGTATGGACTTGATCTCATGAACCATTTGATGCCAACTGCTGTTACAGTCTGTCAATGTTACGGGTAGATAGGTTATATAAAGATCAAGCTTTCAATGCAGAGACGCAGAAAACCTTTCCGCACCATAACCATGAACATGAAAACATGAAACTATTTGCTAGTTTCTGAAACTTACAAATCAGTAAAAGGGAAAATCTCCAGTAAGTGTTCATGGAGTATTTTTCATTGGAGATGAGCAACTCTGCTTAATATTTTGTTTTATAGATTTTCCTTTTGTACATTTTTGAATAAGTGTAAAGTATAATTTTTAAAAAAGAATGATCTTACATTTTAAATTAATAATTTGGGGAATAAATAAAATGTGCCAACTTGAATTCTGAACAGAATAAGTTTAGGTAAAAAAGAAAAAGTGTTTTTCTCTTTTTTTTAAAAAAGGTATCAGAGACTTGAAGAGAAACACTACTTAAAATAGGAGGCTATTTATACTGTCACTTGATATATTGAGCAAGTCTCTTCAAAAGCTCTTTAAATCTTGCACAAACTATATCACTAAAAGGATTCCTTCTATTTCACCTAATCTGTGACTTAGTCTGATGCTCAGTTGAAGGAGAGCACTTTTGGTCTTCTATTGATTTGATATAATTTTGGGTTTTTCTTCAAAGGGTGAAGTCTTGAATTAATAAAAAGAAAGTGGAGAGTTCAAGAGCCGTATCACTTTTTAAGTTTAGTTTCTTTGGAATAGTTTTTCTGGTTTTAATGTTTACAATGCTAAACTGTGAACAGTGGTATATTTTTAATTTTTTTTTGTTTGCTTCTGTGCAGCCTTCCTTCAGTTTAATATCACTTTAAGATGTGTTGAACTCTAATGTGCTACAGTTGAAATTGTAACAAACCCAAACATTTTAAACATGGATGTGCCTGACCTTGAAATGCTGCTGATAAAAGCTAATGCTGTTAAATTGCATGCCAAATTAACCCTCATTTCCAAATGCTTTGTGTGTGTGTTTCCTGTAGGATAGGCTTTGATCCTACCAAGCAACACTTCTTTTACAATCAGTTATTTTTAATGAAGGAAAATCAATGAACCAGTTTCAGTGCTTGGTTTCAGAGGTAGTGAAATGAAATGTTTTCTTTTGCATCCTTCTAGCACTGTGTTTTGTCTGCTATATGGAACATCTGACATGATACAGTGTTTTGGCATAGAGGTAATACTGATTTTCAGTTTGAAACTTTATTTTCACATATGTAAACCTTATTAAGGATTGCAAGTTCATGTGGGAAAGGCACATGAAACCGGATAATGGACTGGACAAGGAATCACTTTGTGAAGCAGCTGGGTATTTTTAAAGTCTCAGCATCAGTGAAGCTGAATTTTAATCTAAATCAAGAGAAAAAAATGTTGCTTGCCTCAACTACTTTTTTCTTGAAGCATCCAATTTCATACTATTTTAGCAGTTGTCCATTTTGGAGCGCTCTTGGTACTGTTTTATGTTTCCAATTCAGAAGTTTAGTTGCAGGAGCATCTGCCTGCACATTGGGGGTGTGTGTGTGTTAATTTGCATCTTTGAGAAATATGGAGTTCTCATGGGATTTAATGGGGTATAATCATGTGCCTTTCTGGACTGGAGGACCTGTGTAGTAAACTCCCACAGAAATCAGACAACAGGCATGAGCAGAAACTGCTCATATTACAGGTATGGGTTTTGCTTGTTTTTGTCTGCTGAGGACCTGGAGTGTTTTCATTTTAAAATGAGAGTGCATCTTTTTATCCTCTGGCAAACGAACCACTGTCTGCATAAATTCATTTGAAGGGGACATTATCTTCCTGTGTGAACTTTGGTGGGAAGTGCTTGCAGGCAATAAAGCGGATCATCAGTCTCCCTGGGCTGGAGCCGAAATCTCAGCCTATCTCGCTGACATCTCCTCCAGGATGTTTCACTCACGGTCCTCCCTCCTCTGTCCCTTCTCTGTCACCCGGCCCTGTGCCTGTGCTCACCCACTGGCCAGGACTGCGTCTTGCGAGTCCTCCCTGTGGAACATCTCTGACCTGGTGGTGGTTTTGCTCTTTAATTCGGAGAGGGGAAACTCACTGTCCAGGCTTTTGTCTCCCATCTTTGCTATGTCAAGACCATGTTTGCAGGTCTCAACAAACGTAAGCTTGTGCCTGCTCTGTGTGAAAATTGTTTTTTGAGCCTGTCACCTTGATTGTGTTACCTGGCTGCTTGCATTCCTCTGCTGGGGTTTTCTTGTCTTTATAGCATGGGACCTAAGCTCTTTATCTTTTCTTTCAAGGCCCTGAAATCCCTGAGGGTTTTTTCTCTCCATTATCTGCCCCTTGTCTCTCCTTGTTATTGAGATGTCAGCCCTGGGACCCATTCAGCCCCACTGTGCCTAATGGGGCAGACCCATCCAACCTTGATCTAGGGCCAGTGCCAGTGCCGGTGAGCTCTCCTGCATCCCACCTCACTTGAAAGGTCTCGCTTATGTGGTGCTTTTGCATCTGCTGAGGCATTTTGGCTCCAGGGGTGGGAGCGTGGCTACATGGAGCCAGGATGGACGAGCCTTCCCTCAGCGAGAGGCGGCTGGTGGCTCTGCAAACACCAGTTCTGGTCTGGTGGCCTGGGGTGTGAGGTTTTTTTTTCACCCTGGCTCAGGCCTGGCCTTGCTGCTTTCAAGCAGAACCGCTTAAATGTATCTGCTCTGTGGTCCCATTCTCCAAAGCTGGATTTTTCTGTTATCCTGTGTATTCCAGTGGCCGCTCCTCTGGGTATGGGGGTGGGTGGTTGACTGTGTTCCCTCGTTCATTGTGTTGTCCCGTATGGATGCTTTGGAAAGGAGCCAATCTGCAGGTCAGGGCAGCATCGCATCTTCCCTAGTGTGTATACTGCCAGCTCAAAAGTAGTACAAGGTGTTAAAAAAATATCTTGTGTCTTATGTACATAGTTTAGTAGAAGACAGGCTGAGAGTGTTGGGGTTCTTCAGCCTGGAGGAAAGAAGGATCCAGGAAGACCTTATAGCAGCCTTCCAGTACCTCAATGGGGCCTACAGGAGAGCTGGAGAGGGACGTTTTACAAGGGCATGTAGTGACAGGACAAGGGGTAATGGCTTCAAACTGAAAGAGGGTAGGTCTAGATTACATATTAGGATGAAATTTTTCACTCTGAGGGTGGAACAGGTTGCCCAGAGAAGCTGTGGGTGCTGGCCCTGGAAGTGTTCAAGACTAAGCTGGATGGGCCTTTGAGCAACCTGGTGCTCAAAGTGAGTGGGAGGTGTCCCTGCCCATGGCAGGGGGGTTGGAACTGGATGATCTTTAAGGTCCCTTCCAACATAAACCATTCTATGGTTCTATGATTTTAGAGCCTCAGGGGGTGAGGGGAGGTTTGAAGAGTTGGGAGTGAGCACGTTCAGAGTGAGAAGACTCTGGATTTTCCAAATACACTGTTTTGTTTGTGTACTTGTAAGTTTTAAAGCAGGGTCCTCTTTCCACTCTACAATAATTGAAGTTACTTCAGCACGGTAAACCTCGAGGCACAGTAGTTTCTTGATGCAGGCCCACGTTGCTATTGGGCCACTTTGAAGGACCTTGGGTTTGCCTCCAGGAAAATCCAGAGGCAAGGTTTCTCACTTGTGCCTCATATTGGGGATTTGCAGTGGCGTGAGTGGAAGCGAGGGGAGGCCTTCCCTCCAGAGCAGCAGCAGATGCAGCTCATGGGCGAGCGGATTGATCATGGCAGTGCTGGTTGGAAGGGAGCGTCTGGAGGTCTAGTCCAATTCCCACTCTTAACAAGACTGTTGTCATCACTTGTGTTAAACATAGAGTCAGAGGAAGAAGAAAAAGCTGGTAGGGTATAACCGAAGATATTATTGTATTATAACTGAAGGAACCTTAGGAAATGCTGATAGTGAGAGGAAAATATGAAAGGTTTGTTGTTGCCACTTTTTAGCAGCATTTCTCTGAGAATTTAAGGGAAAATTAATTCTGCTGAAGTGACCTTTTTTCACCTCATACTGGCTTTTGAAAAGCCTGTGCTCCCTGAGCCATCCACACAAACACCCAAATAATGAAAAATCCAAGTGCACGTGCTCCAAGGGATAGTTAAGCATCACTAAAAGCCATTTCTGATCACTGCTAGTATGTTAGAGGGCAGTAGTTCCTAAGGCAAATTGATTCTTTTTCCTTTATAATAACTTCAAAATGCTCTCAGTCTATCCAGAAGGAAAATGTGGTAACTCCTAAATAACTAGCTAGAAGCTTTTTGAAGCCAGGAATATCTTTTTGCATACATTTTTTCTGTGACTAAGGATTTTGTTGAAACTTAAAAATAATATTTAGAAAGAGATAAATCTTGCTAAGTCCTGTACTTTTCTGTACAAATACAGGGTAATTAAAGATGCTGTTTTTTTTCATTTTAAAATTGGGTGTACAACACATAAAATGTAAGCTTCAAAAGAGGCTGTTCTGGAAAGGAAGTGAACTTGAGAAAAATAGACATGTTAACAGGAATTCTTTTTAGCCTGCCTTTTAGCACAAAGTGTTCTTGTTACTCTTGCTGACCCAGTTGTTTCGCTGTTATTTTAAAGCATGCTTATTTTCTCTTTGAGGTGTTTTTTTCTTTCTCTGTTCTTGGAGAAAGAGTAATATGCAACACTTGCCTGATACCTGACATTAGACCAAACAGTCACATCTCTGCTTTCCTAAATGAGACTATTTATGTGTAATACTATTTCTTACATTTTTTGAAAAATAACAACCAGTATTTTTCAGTCTTGACAGATGAATGGCTGTTAATGGTACCTTGCAATAAAATCAGCATTTTGGCGTTGTCCCTGTTGGGTCTTTTGTATTTACAGGGGAGGAATCCCTGGTCACTGGGTTGTTTTCTGTGCAAACACTGGGAGAATGCTGGGACCAACAAGGTTGAGCTGACCTTACGTGCTGGCCTGTTCCCTGCCACTGACTGTCATGTTTCAAAGGTTAAACTAACTGTGGATGAAATGTAATCAGTAGAGAGCTGGATCCTTTCCAGA
Organism: Nycticryphes semicollaris; assembly: GCA_013400055.1. Taxonomy (NCBI): domain Eukaryota; kingdom Metazoa; phylum Chordata; class Aves; order Charadriiformes; family Rostratulidae; genus Nycticryphes; species Nycticryphes semicollaris. Next base: position 123,515 of record VXBJ01003320.1, on the reverse strand, counting down.
TCACACTGGAGGAGTGCAATAACCAGCATTGTTAGCTTTGGGAGAGCAAAAGACAGAGGTCATTACCTGTGTGCGTCTGAGCATGAGGAACCAACTGCCTTTCCTGCTACCTCCCACGTATGTTTATTTAAATCTTATCAGAATTGTTATCCTGCTGGCCCCTACTTTAAAAAAAAAAAAAAAAAAACAAAAAAAACCCAAGCTGTTTATGCTCCATACACTGTAATTTTCATCCTGTTGATTTCTTAGAGTTTCTGAAAGATCGTGAAACCTATCATTACATGAGAACTGGACTGATACTTGGGGAAGCAGAAAAGGCTGGAAGAAAAAGTTTTGCTGCTTTTGTAGATGACACTCAAAAATAGGCCAGGGTAAACCAGACAATACTCTTAAGACAGAAACATACTACAGCAGCAGAGAAAAGATAATCTTGGTAAAGTTTTCTAGCTTTGCTTGTGGGAAGCTAGGAAAAGAGCTGGTGCAATAGGAAGATGGCGAGGGACAGAGAGCAAGCGTGGGAGGAGGAGGTGGAACAGAAGCACCGGAGCAAAGATAGCATCTCTGAGAATTGATTTCCTGTTTCTATCCATACTCAACCACTCATTTTCTCCAGCTCCATCTCTTGTTTGTGAGGTACTTTCAGCCCTCTGCATACAGGTCTGCAGGAGGAGTCTGTTCCCAGCATCAGATAAAGAGGCTTTTTGGAAAGCACCAGAAGCGTGTAGCATATGGTGGGGAAGTACTGCTTAATGTCATGTTAGGGATTTCAAGGGTGACAGGCGGTGAAGGCAGTGTTTTTTCTGCCTATTAGCTTTTACACAACCCTCTGAAACTGCCTGTACAATAAGAATAGACATGAGTGGGGAACAAAAAATTGCCTTCCTGGGAAAGATTCTTGCTCCATCAAAGTGTGTTTTTTTCTTTACAGACCAGTGTATGCTTATGGACATGAAAACCAAGACTTTTAGTAGCAATGGAGACTTTGCCCAGGAACGAGGAGGGAGGGGGTTGGATGGGGGACTTCCATTTTGGAGCAAGTCAAACTTAATAGAACTGTAGAGAGGATTACATTATTTTAATGTATGTCTTTGTATATACCCCTGATTTTTATGTTAAAATTAACAGCTGCAAATATTAATGCCTTTCCTTTTCCAGGATATCTCTGAGTTTTTCAGTTCGTGCATTTTGTGATGGTTTCTAAAGAAGCTCTGACAAGAAGCTTCAGAGGTCTGTATCAGTTTTATAGGAAGGTCAGCTCTGTCCTGAGGAGCTCAGTATAAGTTGGTTATGATGGCAGGAGAAGGAAATGCTGCTATCCTCCTTAACCCACCTTTACCAGACTCTCTCAGGATCATAAGCACAAGCAGAGTGAGCTCCTTATCAGTGTTTCCATCTGTTGCCCCCCTCCTGTACATCAAGAGTAGAGTGATCTTACCCTAAATTCTGAGTTTTCATGAGATCTCTCTACTTCAGCATGTGTGAGAGAACACAAGGTTTTCTCTTCCTATTTACTTTTCTTACAAAATTCTTATTTTTGAAAGGCCTTTTCTTTCCTTGATCAGTATTTTATCTTTCTCTCCATGCCAGAACATGGAAGGTGTGGAAGAATTGAGGAAAAGCATTAGTCACTGTCTTATCCTTGTGAACCCTGAGTAGTGTTCTTTCCCAGTCCTCTGTCTTTCACCTGGCACTTTGTCTACACTACATTTCTTTTTAATTGTTCAAAGAGCAGCTTGGTTTCCCCACCAACCTTAAAGTAAAACACTTCAATATCCACTTTCATAAATGCTCCTAGACTTTTAGCACGCCAAGCGGTGTCTGGATTGGGCATAATTTCTGTATGATTGGTTTCTACTCTACTGGAATAAACCTTCTAACATCCAGTACATGTGGCCCAAAATTTTGCTCAAGTATATCACTTCAGGCATTGTGTAAGTCTTTGTTTGGAGTTCTTTTCAACAAAAGCAGCTTTAATGTGGGAGAGGATGTAGACCAAAACTGCAGTCATAGAGGGTGCAGATCAGCACGAGTAGTGACGATGATGTGATCTGTTTGTTGTTTTCCTATCAGGTCTATAAGATGTATGAGAGGGTCTTTATTCCAGGGACCTCCTGCTTTCTCTGCTTAGTGACTTTGGGAACAAGAAACCAGTTTTTTTCTGCCTCCCAGGTGTTCAGTCAGCTGCCCAGAACTGTGTCCGTGGCAATCCCAGCTGAGGGAAGGCTTGTGAGTAAGGTGCTTGCCCCCATGTAAAAATAATTAGAATTCCTCAAAGTGATAAAGGCTTTTAACATTAGTGTTTTTACAAAGGTCTGGCCTCACTGTGTCTTTCTGCACAAGCAACAGCAGTTAAGCAGCGAGTCCTGACAGAGTTTCTGTTTTGCTGAAATATCTTAGTGATGAGGGAACCCAGGGCAGCACAACTTGAAACACCCTTGTTTAGTAAAGCCCTCTGTAGCTGGAATATGGGGTCTGCTTGGGTTAAATATTTGAAGATTTTTTAATATTCTGAACTGATCAGCTTGCCCTTTTGTTTAGGAGAGCTCTGACATATTTATTAGAAAGATGCTGTGAAAATTACTAATAGTAATATACTGTCTGTGACTACCAACCAAAGGGCATGTTGTTTTCTCTCTGCAGTATAAAGGCCAACTGCATTGCAAGTGGATCATTTTATGTGCTTACTAGCTGCATCTATCTTCATATTCAGACTGACCGATAACTATAAATGCAAACACTTGTATTTCTCTGAATAGTGACAGGCTGAATCTCTGAACTTAAATTTGTTTTTCCTTCTCCTCGGTACAAGGGTTCAAGATGAGCCCAGTTTATGACAGCATTTTGTGCTTCTCCTCCATGTACATTTACATCACACACATGTACACATTATGGCCACTGCCTTTTTCCTCCTGTGAATTTATGAAGCCATGTTTATGCCTGAGTATTATTTTGGATAAGAAGATATCTTTAAAAGCAGAATAACAGAATAGTGACTTCTTTTCAATCTTCTGTCTATCCTTTTTCTTTGTCTGGAGCTATGGGAAAACCTGATGTGTATGATATCTACTGTGTACCATTGGGTTTGTCCTGATCTCATTATGTTGGTACAGGATGTCCTCAGAGGATGACCATATTGTATAACTAAATGTCTGCATTATGTCTTTCCTCTTTCAGATATATTTAGTGGCTTTGTATTTTTGCAAATTCATCAGGTAGCAGAAGGTGTTTGCAGAACTTTTTATGGCAAGCCTTTCATTGATCCTTGAAAGCAAGGTCTCCATGTCTGTGCATACGAGATATTTGTACATGGACACAGCCATAGGTTGGGGTTTATGCTGTTCCTCTTAGATTCTGCTGAGGTATTTTTCTGGGTATAATTTCTCTGTACATGTCACTGAGAAGAATCAGTTAGCTGTGGGTGCATATGTTTGTGAAATCCCATCCCTACTGAATTTAATAGGTCTAGTTGCTGTATGTGTGCAAAAACTGGGTAAGAAATTTCATTGTGTTAAAAGAAGGCCTGATTCCTCATCCTACGTCAGGTTTTTGTACTTTGCAAGAGCAAGGGGAGATGTGCAGAGCACAGCTGGCAAGTTCTCTGTGTGCCACTGTTCCTCAGAAATTTCTCCTATTTCATGGGTACTTTATAGCAGGGCAGTTTACTCATTCAAGACGAAAGAAAAAAAGACCTGTTTTGGCTTTGAGTATATAGAATTCTTTGTGTAAGAGAGAATTGTGGCAAATTTTCCAGTTTTAGCCCAGAAAGTTTTGACTTCTGTCTCTCTAGCGTCTGCATACTCTGTAAAATGTCTCAATTATGCAGTTTGGTTCTCCTGATTAAAGTATGCCTAGACTTGCTTTGGGATAAAAATCCTTTTAGCTTCTGGTAAGCAATGTAGGATGACTCTTCCCTGTGCTGCAAGCGAGTGAATGAGACAGGCATGGGAGGGGATGGGGTCTGGGGAGAGAAGGCAACCTTCTTGTGTAATTACATGAGAATATTTGTGGTATGTGCCTTCTCTGCAGGAGACTTGCAAATACAGATAAAACTAATGAATCTTCTGTTTGTCAGGCCTAGCACTAAATGTTAAAGTCTCCTAACTGAAATCTGCACAACAGATTTAAAAGTCATTATTAGGCCTTTAAAATGTCACAAAGATTCAAAGGCAAAGAGGCCAGTTTGCCTCTTTAAATTATACTGCGTTCAGGAATGCGTTATTTCAGGAACTTGTCCAAGTCGCTGCACTGTCACAGCTTCATTGCTTCAAATGTCACTTCAAGTAGGAGCCGTTTTTATAACTACGCAGTAAATTCAAGATGGCTTAATGGAAATGATTTCTTCATGTGTCAAAATGACCCCTTTGTTTCTCATTTTACTCTTTTGTTGCCTGCAGCTAATCTGCTTTTTGGGTTATCAGATCCAAGCATCTTACAATGCTGACTCTAGCAGCGGCATTCAGCTGGAATGCTGCCTTTTGTTTACTGGTTTCACCAGGCCTCCAGTGCTTTCTTTGGTCATCTGGTGGCTCCACTAATGTGATTTGCACTCCCAGGCTCTGCAGGTAGTCATGGGCTTTTATAAGGGAATTAGAGGAAGGGCTGCCACCCTGGTTGCTAATGAATCCACAGGGTATTTCTTGTTTGTGTTTTGTTGTGTGCTTCCCGCCCCCCCCCCTTGGAAAGCAGACCACGATCTGTTCTGTTCATGGTTTTGTGAAATTTTGCTCCCCTCTTCTTGGACTTCAGTTCCTAAAGTCACTTTACCTGGCTGTGGTGACATTTGTTTTGCTTGAATCAGAAGTACCAAATACCGTTGATCAGAACGCGCATCTGGGGTTTTCTCAGCATCTGTAAATAAATAAATACAGAAAAACAGATGACAAATGCAGAAAAATTCTTAATTACAATAAAAAATAATATATAAAATTTTTTTGTGGTACTACTGGATGTAGTAAGAAGAGACAAACCTCCAACTTCTGCCTTCTTTCATGAAAATTCTTCCTATTAAAATAAGAAATGTTGTAACATGTAGGGAAGTTTAAGTATTTTGCTGCGTAGGCTGCAGCTGGAATCATAAAATTTTGCAAGCACACCAGAAGTAGATGGAAGTTTAGAAGCACTTTCAGTGCAGTCTTATAATTTTGAGCCGGTGAGGGATATAGTCAAGTAAATATCCTATTACAGGTTTTGCAAAAGTACACAGATCTGTAGTTATACTGAAAATTTTAATATTATAAGAATATATATACTCAAAAGAGAATATATGCTCAAAACATCCTGTATTCTTTTTTTCTAAAGTAGAGGAGAGATTAAGACTCTGAGAAGTTGAATAGAATGTCAGGTGCTGAGTAAGATGCCATTCCTCCTTATATCCACAACTTCTTACTTAAGGATCCTTGTGGATTTGAGTGGGGACTAATAGAGTGATTAGGGGTTTTCTCAGATTAGGCCTGCAGTTTTGTTAGGGCCAGTATTTGGCTTGCACAAAACCAAGCACAATGTCAATGTTTTTTAAAGCTTCCCACTAGTCTAATTAAGACTCAACCAACAGTGGCAGGATCTGCTTAGTTTTATCTGTTAAGAAAATATTTTTCATCCCTTTCTACTGTTTTAGAATGGAAGATACCAAATTGCTGATAAAAGCATAATCTGAAGAGGACTCTGGAAATAAATGGGCCCTTCCAAAGCAAAAATGGATAATGCTGAATCTATTCTTATTGTTATTTACCTTGAGAGCAAGTCTTATCTGTTTATTAAAGTCTCAAGGCTTTAGACTGGTGAGAGTTGTGCCACCAATATGTGGTTTATAGGGTTGAGTCTTAAGAGTAGAAGAAAGCTTCAGAAAAACTGAAGTACATAGTCATGTTCCAGTGCCCTTGCTTTGTGCCATTCTGCAATGTTGATGCTGTAGGATTCATCTGTAATGTTTGGTGAGGGTGCATGTTTAATTTATATATGCATGTGTTTATATTTTTAACCAATTTTTAACTGAATATCGGAGCATTAATTTCTGTTCAAAGAATGTCAGCAAAGTTGTTGAGCTGGTGGTTTTACTTCAGGAAAAATCATGTAGAAATTCAGGTGCTGGATTTTTTATAGTGGACATACAAAGCAAGAGCATATTGATTGAGTTTGACTAGGCTGACTGCAACACTGAAGGTCCCTATGACCCAGAAGTTTGTGACCCATGAAATCTCCATTTTCCTTGTGTTGGTGATGTATTTTCAAGTATTGAGGACTGAAAAATGCATCCTGTGTGACCTAACACATTGATTATCTACAAATGGAAAATTATTTGAGGCTTATTGCTGAAAATATGTTTGATACTAGTAAGTATAAGGGATAGGCTGAAATTATATTCTTAAACAAATGTTCTCTCAGCACAAATTCACTAAGGCAACAGCTGATAACTACAAGTATGAATCAGGTCTGCTATATTTTTCTTTAAAATGGTGATTTCAGATGCTTGGCCATTTTGCTTATTCAGCTTCATCAGCTTGGATGCCAGTGAGCAGAAATAAAAATTTTGCTTCTGATGGAAGGAGGTGAATGATGGTGAGGAATTGGGCAGTTATTTCTAAAAATGGTAAATATCCAATGTTCCCAAAACCGAGCCTGTAACCCACATGCACACCAGCAGGCAGATTTTACAGCTCTGTCCAGAGCACAGAAGGAAGATAAATCATGGCCATCCCCCTCTCATTTTTGAAATGGTTCAACCCTGGGGTTTAGCTGAAGGACTTAAGGAGTTTTTGAAGTGCAAATAGACTGGTGAAGGGTAAACCTTTTCAGAGTTTCATTTAGATGGATATTTTTTTTTTCTATGTGGATTTCTGGCACCAGCTGAGATCTGGAAGGCCACAGGATTTTTTTGTTTTTGATCAATCAAGCAAGCAGAACTTGCCATGGGGGTGTACATTCTCTGCATACATATTGATCCTATTGTGTTTAAAAGTAGTTAATTTAATCGGGGCTTTTTGAAACCTTCCTTGGTAAGACTTGCATTAATGGAGCTGTCATTTCAAGGTCATGTTTCAGTGTCAATAACTTAATGGTAGTGACAGAAGTTAGCTATAAGTTTGATACCAATTTTTCAATTATTCCATGTTAAAATTGCATTGAATGAGAACTAATTTTACGTATGTGCATATAAAATGTTGCTGTCATTAAAGGCGAGATTTTCAAAGCAGTCTGGTCTTACTAAACCCATTAACACCAACAGCTGGGTTACTACTCACCCCTGTTTGGATCAGTACCCTTGGCCTGCCTGGTTGTGTAGGGAGTTTGACTCCAAGAACCTATTTTACACCTTGTCTCTTCTAGCAAAATGGTTGTAATGTTATTCCTAGTAGTTTTGACCTTTTACCTCACACTTTGTCTTGTTTAAGAGCAGCAGCATGCAGAAGATGGATTGCAAATTTAACTATAAACACTTCTCTCTACTGTGATAAATATTTGGAGATACAGCCTGTAAGGACTGTCTGTATGATAAGATGCCCATTTGAGTGCAGAGTATAGCTTCTATAAGGCAGGGTACCATTTACTACTTTATATCTGATGCCAAGACCTTCAAATATTTCAGATTAAAATGTTACGTATTTTCAAGATTTTTCCTGTGAGGTTGTTAACTGCAGACTTTGTTATTTTCTTCTTTCATGTGATTGTCTTGGAAGGAGCTTCAGAAAGTTATCCTAGCTATGGTGACATTTAAGGTGCAATAGAGTTGGTGGCAAAAATTGGATTCAGATACCATGTGCCTGTAAATCTGCTGCTTGCTGAGGACTAGGGTTCCAGAGCAATGTGGACTGAGCAGGCTGGGATGAGATGGAAAGCAGAGTCTTGCATTCAACTCTTTCAGTCGCGTACCAATTATTGTCTTATGTAGAGTTTCCTACGTGTAAGCATTTTCCCCTGTTGAATGGGATTTTATCAAAGATTTCAGGGCGGGATCGCTCAGAATGGCAGAGGAACTCTAAAGGGGGTGTGGGATCCAGAGTTGTATAGGAAGGACAAAACTTAACTGGTTCTTAGTTTAATTTCCATATATTGCATGTCCAAAACGGTCCTGCATAGCATACTATAGGAAAATCACTCGTATTATAAATGGTGTATCTATACCTTACTTTCAGTATCTAGAGTTTGGTGGTTTGATGTTTGCTGTGCTATGAGAGCGCCATAGAAAGATTCCAGATCAGGACAGAGGCTTATAATCATAACTCACCACAAATTAATAAATATGGCTAAAGAAGTGTTTATTGTGATTCTCCCCTGACTTCACACTGAACAGAAGACGTTTGGTTAATAGGCCCCTATCTTGCTCTTTGTTTTGCAACTCCAGTTTATATGCCATTAAGCTCACATGCTGTCAATCTCACGTACAGTAATGATGGTTATTTCCTATAGTGTTTAAAGGTGAACATGAGATGCTATTTTAAGCTTCATTGAGAAAGAAGGGAATTCTTTGCATCTTGCTGCCAAAAAGGGTTTCCCGGCATTTGTGGCGTCACTTTTGTGACGATGTCATTGGGAGATGCTAATATGACCTTTCCTTTGTTAAGTAACAGATTTCTAGCACCACCCAGGACTTCTCAAGAAGTCCAGTTCCACTGACAAGGTGGAGAATTTGGGATTTTTCAAGCCAGCAGCTCTTGCTTCAGTCTTACTGGGCATAGAGTGCAGATCTTTGTTTGGAAATAGGCAATGTTCTACAGACGGGTATGTGGGTGTTGGCTGGAAAATCTATCATTCTAATTCACATTATTTTCTCAATGGTGTGTGCTCAAATGTCAAAACACTGGGGGGCTGTTACTTGCAAATTACAGATTTATCAAGCAGCTGCAACATTAAAGTAATCTTACTTTGGTTACAGTATGCATTTGTCAAGGGCACAGGCTTGCCCGCTCATTCTGAATTCCTGCAGAATTTAACTGCAACAGCTGGTCTGTAGGATGTGAAGATTTTAACAAGGTAATGTTTGTGTTTTGGCGAAGGACTTGTGTGACATGCTGCTTAAACTGTTCCAAAGTGCCTTCTTCCTCCATTCAAGTCTGCAGGGATCCTGAGACAGTTTTTGTGTGAAATTTCACCACTCTCTCTGTGCCTCTCGATTTTATCACAGGTAAATTCTACAGAATTCTTACACGGGGTGTTAGGGAAAAAAAATAAAATATAGAGGCCATCAACACCATTAACTACAGCTACAACAGAAAGAATGCTCTTTTTAGCCTTTGTGTCAGATTCCTTTATTTTCTCCCCAATTGTTTTTCTTTTTCTTTTTTCCTGTTTTTCCTTTTTTTTTTTTTTTTTTAACTTGGGAGAGGTTTATGGCGCTGTGTCCATCAGGATAACCCTGTCTTACGGTTGAAGTTGTATTTCTCCCCCGAGTTCCTAGAGGTGATGTTATCTTTTGTTCACTCAGCAGTATGGTCATTCCTAAGAGCATCTGTCACTTGAGGCATTGTAAGATGGATGAGTCTCAAGTGAACTGCTGGTTGAAGCAAATGGTGAAAATAAGAAAGGACAAGGGGGTTGGGGGTCTTCAGAGGGGACAGACAACAAGGAAGCACTGTTAGAAATCAAAAGTAAGCCAGGCGGGAGTGGAAGAAAGAGCCAAGATGGATCACATGTTAGAAGATCTCACAGGTCTTGGAAACGAAGATTGGTAGCTGGTGAATTCTGACGAGATCTTCTGTGTCTTGACAAAAGTGCCACCGATTTGTTTCCTACTTCCTATTCAAATAAGGGAGGATCAGGGGAAGATGATCTGCACATCAGATGAAGAAACTGTATTTTTGTCACATTGTGTTGTGTTAGGACAAATTAACACTGCTATTAATGAGAAAAAGGGTTAGTGGCATTTTGTGTGTCTTACATATTATGTGAGAATCTGTCAGTACTGGGTGGGCATGTAACAGTAAAAAACCAAACCAGCATGAGTAGCTTAGCTTTTGGAAAACAAAGTAAACTTAAAATTTGTAGCCATTTGTATTTCAGAAGATACTTAACATTTTTAGAAGAGGAAAGATTCACTGCATTGTCTCTGCTTATGCTAGACTAGGTGAATTAGACATTTTAACAGAAAGAAAATTATGTAAAAAATACCACACCCCAAACCCAAGAAAACTACCCCCCAAGCCAAACAAATCCATGCCTGTTTCCCCCCCACCCTCCCCCCCGAAGCTGGGCAAAGGTCTGTGTTTGCAAAAGCAGCCGCCTAAGGACAAAAGGCACTTACAGCCCAGTGTGTGTCAAGGTTTGGGAAGGGTCCAAGGAGGATCTTGGCTTGAAAAATTATTTTGTCACACTATTGGCATTGGTCCATAAGGGGAAGCACTGGTTGAAAGGCGAAGAAATTAAGATGATTAGAAGCCTTAAAGCTTCACAAATGGTAGAGTATCTCTCTTCTCAATGGATGTAAATAATAGATGAAAGACCGAGAGTGACAACAAAGGATCAGGGCGTTTAAGAGAATGTGTGCAGCCTGAATAGAGGTCTGTGGCCTAGGGCCAAAGGTCTTAGCTTTGAGTGTAATTAGAAGAAAATACAAAAATGTCATTACTAGCAGGTGAAATGTTCAGCACGTGTCCGAAAAATAGCAATTTCGGAGCCAGGAGGTGTTGGAATTGGATTACGGACATTCTGCAATCACTGAAGTCTCTGCAGAGGCCTACAGTTTGGTTGGGTGCTGCATGTTAACCTTGTTGGCCATCTGCGCTGGATTCACGGTTAGCGTGGTGGGGATGCACAGCGCAGGGCAGCGTTGGCCCTCCCAGGGAATAGAGTTGTTTAATGCCCTCCCTCAGAATGCCACAGTTCTACCTAAAGCTTTTCCTGAGTGAGAGGTGAGGCTTATAGCTGCTCTCTGAACTGGGCTGATTTTTCAAAACAGGAGGATGGAGGGGAAGCTTAAAGCTATATTGCTTTTTTCTTATTTTAAAACCTGGCTGTGGAATTCTAGGCGTGCAGCTGAAAGAGTCGCGTTGGCTCTGGTTTTGACAGCAGGCCCAGGGCTGTGGCCCCAGCTTTAAGTCTAAAATCCAATTTGTGAGCAACAGGGAAAATTCCTTTAAATCTTTTGGCAAAATATTGTCCCTTGAGAAACCGAACCATCTTGTCTGCCTAAGAAAGTCTTGCCAAACTTCAGTCAATGACAGCTTAATTTAAAGCTTCTCCTGATATTAATTACTGTTCTGTACAGCCCTACACAATTGAGGAGTTACTCTTCTACCCCAATTCTTTGAGCTATTTCAGGTGTATTCTCTCTTATAAACTGCAATTTCTATTAGAAATGTTTTCACTTAAATACCTTTACGGGATGTCAGATAGGAGAGCAACCAGATAATTCTGATTTCATTTTGAACGTTGATCTCCAGTTATGCTGAATAACCACTCACTCATTTAGTTCGTTTCTTTTTAAACCAATAGTAAAATAATTACTTCTACATTATCACCTGTTTTTTTATGGTTCTGTGACAATTGATTTTCTTATACTGTTGTGCTAAGTGCCTAATTTTTCATATAGTGACTTCAGAGCCCAAAATATGCAGATTCTGTGACAAACTTGTACTTTGCTTCTGGTGGAATGCAAAGAAATGGACAGGCAGCTTCAACCAAGCATTCCTATAAAGAAAAGGATGCTTTTTTAAAGTGGTCAGCCCTCCTTTCTCCACGCCAGTTCACTTTTCACCCTAAACCGGGTTTAGATAGGCAGGTTTTGTTGGCTTGTTATAAACTGATATGCTGGCACAAGTCATTCTAATTTTTTTTCTCCCTTCTTATTTTTCAGGTGTTCAGGAGTTTTAAACGACTTCGCAGCAAAGCTTCACAAACTCTTAGCTGCATCCTTTAATCATGACTGCATTTCAAATAGGTTAAAAGGAATCTGAGAAGGTACCGTACTTGCCTTTCCTAACAGACAGTACATTGTATGTGTTCGGCATCTGGGCCTTCATTTCCAGTGGCTGCATTTTAGGAACAGTGTGGATTGTAAATAATGATTTTTGCTTTGGGCGTGTAAAACATCTAAATTCTTTAAAAATCTTGAAAACCAGTACATCTAATTAAACAGCCTTTCACCAAAGGGGGCTGATTTGTGCTTCCATTTTTTTCTTATATATCCACAATGAAGTCAACTTCATTATTTAATGACAGTTCTTTTGAAGCTGTAACAGTTTTCTTCTGCTGTTTTACTTGAAGCACTGCAAAATACCTAAGTGAATAGCTAAATATATGTTTTATGCACTTGGGGGGTGTTTGTTTGTTTGTTTGTCCTTTCAAAGGGTTTAAAACAAATGGGAAGAAGAATGCAGATCTTTGTAATGATTGGGATAGATTTGTGCTTCCAACTGAGATTCTCACACATCTTGTCTTTTTTTTTTTCTTTTTTTTTTTTTTCTCTGAATTCTTAAAAGGGAGAAGGCTTGCCTCAGTATACAATATTGGGCTTGCATAGCTCCTTGTTGCATTTAAATAGCCAGCGTTCTCCGAAGGCTGAAGATCTATTCCTGCTTTATGACCTGTTGTATCCCTGGGGCAAGGGCAGCCCTGAGCAGAACAAGGGGGTCACGGCCACAGCCCAGGTTCTGAGCGGAGCTTGTGGGTTCCCCAAACCTGCCTGCAGGAACATTGTTGTTTTTTTTTTTCCTCGACAACATCTGGAACACAGTTGAAGTCTGGAAGAGGGGGGAACCTCCAGGATTTTGCTTGGCCAGGTGCTAGGAGGAAGCAACATTAGCCTTTTTGATGGGGGGGAGGCAGATTCTGTGGCCCTGAAGTTAGGCTAAACAATTGCCGAGGTCAAAGGACAGCTGAGTGCGGTCAATGAGACACCCTGGGGTGTATTTTGTTACTTAGTAAAAGGAGCAGCATCCTAAAACCCTAAAGGATTCTCTTGAAAATCTGTGTTGTGAAAAGGTTTTATGAGTCTGATGGCAAAAAGTGCTGATTTAGCTAAGGAATGCTTGCTTTTGTCTAAATGAAAGGCTAATCCTTACCAAATGTTGGCAGCTATTATACTGCAGTCAATGCAGGTCTGAAAAGACAGTTAGAGTAGAAGTGTACTTTGCGATCCCAAATGTTTATCATTTTAATGGTTCTGTAAGTGAAAAGATTTCTGAACTTTCACCTTTGTTCCTAAAATATATGCCATGAGCAAAATAGTTGAAAAAGTAAAAACCTTCCCTTATAAATTAGTAAACCTCGTTCCTTAGGGAGCATAGCTTGCCTCTTGACAAATTCCCTTTAGATTACCAGGATTCTGCCTAGTTTAAACTATAACTTGTTTTTATCCACTAACACTTATTAATTGGGTGAAAAAAATGTGGGTTTTTCTGGTCTTGAGCAATTTTTGCTGTTCTTGTTTCAATGCTCACCAAAAAAAAATAATTAAAGAATAGGTTTTGATTAATTAATTCCTATAATTTGTTTAACATTATCTTTCTTTAAAGCGACAGCTTATTAACACTTAACATTTGTCATAGAAACAGATAAGAAATCAATGTCAGAGCCAAGACCTTGTAAATAACCCGAAAGGAAATGTAATAATGGCTGTCTTCACCAGGGAGGTGATGGGGGAAGGACCAGGCATGTGGCAGAAAAGGTTCAGTGCTTTTTGTTTTCCTTTGGAAGGGGGGGTTGCTGCAAGATACAACCCGGGGCCCCCGACTCTTTGGCCCTACTGTCTTACACAAACACCCATTGTCAAATTAGGAAGAAAAAGATACTTGGGGAGGGCCAGTGGGGGTGGCATTTTTTAGTGACTAACCTGGTATTTCATTGTGATTTTTAAAAGAACGCTGTTAGAAGAGTGAAAAAGAATAAATTCTGTAATTTTCAAGGGGGAAAAAAAAAGCAAAGAAGTTGACAAGTAATTTTTTTTTTTTTTGAAAGAAACATGCTTGCAAAATACAGCTCTCCAAAGAGCTTAATTTTTAAACTCTTTAGAAGTAGTCTATACAGATACTTAGCATTGATTTATGTCAAGGTTAAGGCACCTTTAAACAAATAAAGTTGGGAGTGGATAAACCTGCTAAAATAGGAATCACCTATTAAACACAGAAGATGTTTGTATAGCATTCAGGTTGCTACAAAACTGACACATGTCTTGAAATTCTCCTGATAACCCCTTCTAAACTCATCAGGAAAAGATAGCGTGTGTGTTTGAGGGGTACACAAGGGAGCGGCCAGATAGGATAGAGATGGAAGGTCAGGCCTTAACTTTGACTTTCTAGGCTTCAGCTTCATTCTTTTGCAATAAGGCAATAATAAATGAATAAAGGATTAAGGTGGTTTATTTATCAGTGGGGTTGGACTGGCTTTTGCTGTGGGAACTCAATGAGATGTCTGTTGGAATCTGTTTTCCACTTTATCCCTATAAGCAACGAATGTAACAGTTTACACATATATCTATATGGAATTAAGGGCTATATAAAATAAGCTGTGTAGTAAGACTGCTTAGAGCTCTAACGCTGAGTATTTTATGCAGCCCTAGAATTTAATTACTCAAAGTATCTAAATTGGAAGTATATGGATTATTAAGATTTTTTCTCATCCACTGGAGAAAATTGTTCTGTACCTATAAAGTGTTTATTTATCAGAGGTTTTTTCCCAAGTATATTTTATCCCACAGTGAGAATTTTATACGTAGTATTTATATTCTGCTGTGGCAGAATTCACAGAAAAATAGGAGCTTTAGTTTCTTGAGTGTCAGTACTTGCTGTAAGTTTTATATGCATGCCTTCAAGAATGCACAGAACCTGTGAATTTTCTGTGTTACTGACTCACTAAACCATAATAGCAGCTTTGGGCATCAATCTTGCCTCTGCTAGCATGTTTATGTTACAGGTAAATTAAGTCCAGCCTGTAAACATCATTTTTTCTTCTTCTAAGACATAAAGACACAGTTTTTCATACTGGGTGACGAGTAGCATCACAGAACAAATACAGGCATTAGAAATTGTTTTCTTCTTCTACTAAAGTGTTAATAGTATGTAATTTTGAATTTTTGCACTACTCTTTTAAGTGAAGATACAGGGTTGGGGTTTTTTTTGCCAGACCTAAATGGTATTAAAAAAATGCCATTGGTGGACATTTATGCTACAAATACCTGTTGGTATTCAAAGTATCTAGAAAAGGTAGCTTGAACGTTGAAGTTCTTTTTAGATATATCCCTGGGTGTGATGTTAATGTTCTGTTCTGTTGATTGCGTGTTTGTTGCAAATTTCATCTTGACTGAAATCTGGGATGTTGCAGAAGGCCCGGTAGTGATGTGCATCTTTGATCTCAAACAGGGGTTGCCTCTGGTAATTTCAGAGATTCTGGACAGAGGTTTGTTTATTTTACGGAAGAATTTGTGGTATTCTGGGGAGGGGAGAAATTAGACACACGATGAACACATGTTGTGTAGAAGGAAAAGGAAGAACTCTACAAGGCATTCTGCACTTTGAAGTTCATTTCCACTAAAAACCAGTAACTTTCTTGTATTGAATTTTAAAATAGGAATTCTGTGAGCAATTTCCCAGCAGCAGAGAAGTTGCAAAAAAAGTCCATGCGGTATTAAACTTGATGTTACTTGTAGGTGTAAGCTGATTGCTGTGGTTTTGACCTATGCAGGGTTTTCTTGTCCATTCATGCATTGCTTCTGTCTCTGCATCCCGGGCTAAAACTGACTGCAGAAGAATTATATTAGATATTAGAATCATTCTGTGTTAGAATCATTCTACGATTCTACATGCCTCTGAATCTAGAAACTGCATGGGAGCTTCAGATAAAAAAGATTTTTATTTGTTCCTTTCTAAAACATATTCTGAGTTCAGATGAGCAGAAATGTGATCATTTTGACCTATTTGAAAAAGGGATTTTTGGAAGAGCTGTGCAGGAACATGCTCTGAGTAGACTTGATAAACATTTTGACATAACCTCTTCACAAAAGAAGAGGCGCTTGTTTCTACCTTTGGTGGTTCCTTTTTAGGGATGATGGTTTCCAAGTCTTGTGAAAACAAGAACTCTTTTTCAGACTTGCCTTGGTTTTAGACAGGGCTCTAGGGAGGAAAACAGTCATTTTTTTGGAGGAGGTGAGGAACCAACAAATCCCTCTAACCTTCTTCTGTCTTAAGTGTTTTAGTGAAGCAAGTTTGATTACATAAGGCTTTCTTTAACTCTTCGATTTAATTATACGTTTTAATCTAGAAATCTGTGTTAGGGATTTGTTTAATAATCTTCCCGGAAAGGAAAAGGAGCAAGACCTGATGGTGCTTGTGGCAGGATTATGCACTTCACAGATGAAGGAGATGTGGGAAATGCCACTTGTGAGGCTCTTGGGTGCAGGGTGTTCTCCTTTGTACAGTTTCACAGACGCTCTGGCTGCAGAGACAGTCTCTTTTTCAAGCTGGTAACCCTGAAATTACTTTCAGGTTGCATATTTGAAGAACTGCCATGCTACCTTTCAACTCTGCCTGCTTTGGGGAGGGGAGAAAGATTGTTAGTGCAAAAGAAAGGTTGAAGTTTACAATGTCCCACTCCAGTGCTTCATTTTTAGTCTGTTATAAATGTCACAAAGCAGAACATGCACCAAATAAGATGAATACTGTTCCTGAAGAACTGGGTCGTCTCTGTTTGGAAGGTTTTAAGAGCCAGTGTAATCTGTATTACTAATATGCCTATTAGTCAGAGGTATTTTTTAGTAGTGTCAGTATGTGTTGTTAGAATTAAGAATTTGCAGAGCAGGTAATGTCTCTGCAAGATGACGAGCAGCTACTTTATATTGCTTGGCAATAAAAGTTTCCTTGTCTTCCTTGTCTTCCTTACTTAGTAGCACTGTCAGATGAGAATACTGAAAAAGAAAATGAAAAGAGCATGGGGGAAAAACACTTTTACTGCAAATGTAGATTCCTAGGATGATTATTTTTAAGAATTTTTCTGTTTAATGCTTCTACTGTACAATCTGATGTTGGGATGTGTCAGAATGGATTATATTTTAGCTTCTATTTTCTGTATCCTAGTAGTGAATTTTTATGCTGCTTTTCTATCAAATAGTGTCATCTTGGTTAGCAGTCTTAAAAAATATCAAGCAGTGTGTATGCTAAGTTGCTATATAAATGGTATTTTGCGCATAAAATAAATAAATAGCATACACTATGGTGTTTTAAAAGTTAGATTTTTGCAGCCTAGTGGCCTAAGGATTTCAAATAATTTACCTATGTGGTGTGCTAAGCCATAGTGCACAGTCCTACTCCATAATCTTATTGAAGATAACAAAACAACAGCAGGCTTGTGAATATGTACTTACAGTGTTGAGGTCTAAAGGCAAGTGGTGTAGAGAGGATGTGCAGGAAAAAAAAACAAGTAAAAAATTACAAACAAGTTGAGCAAACTCGATGGTTGGAAATGACATTAGTATCATCGGCTTCATATGGTGGCCTTTGTTAGTCCCCTTGTGTTGAAGGAATTGCTAACAAATTTTATTGATAAGGTATTCAAAGGATGTTTGCAATCGTAGGTGAAGTGCTCGGCTTCTACATAGCCAGACCATTTATGCTTAACAGATCATCATCCCTTTCATTTACATGGGTTGAGTTTCATGAGCAAGTTGAGGTGCCTTTATCAATGCTCCTTTTTATGTCATTATATGGCTCTTTTGAAACACAGGTAACTTTCACTTTCTCAGGATGGAAGTAAACCCTCAGAGAAAAAAAAATACATAATTCATAAATTAAGCCATTAGTAATTGTTTTTAGCATTACAATTGTTGACAAATATGGACTTGTGTCTCATTTTTAGAAAAATGTAACAAGACTGTTCACTGAGCTTCTACAGTCTACTTAAAAAATGGTGTAATATGAAACTCTTCCATTGAGGTAAACATTAAATCTTCATTAAAAACACAGCTTTAAATTAACCGATGTATCTGAGAAGATACAGTTTACATTAAAGATTATTGTTAACTACATAAATACATTTTATGTCTCTAAGTCCTCCATATTTTGTTGTAATTAGTAAACACTAATAGCTTACAGTAAGCTCTGTATATTACTAGCAGAATATGTTTTGTCAGTGAACGTACACTTATGTATATGAAAAGTATATAAAAATAACATTTCAATAAAAATTTCTTAGGTTTGGAACATGTATTGGTTTTTAATATATGATTTAGGGAAAAATTTAATCTCAGAAAAAATATTTCAGTAAGCAGCAAAATGCTATGTGCATCTACAGTTATTTAAATAGTTATTACATTAATTGCTTGGATACAGTAGTTTTATCTGCAGTGTCATTAGTGCTGGTAGCTGAAAGGATTAAAACATATACCTTGCCTGACTCTGCTAACTTGCTGAATTGTGAGGAGAATAAATGATAATTTACGTCTGCAACTAATTGCAAAATCAAAATTACACAGCAAAAATATGCCTTGATCCTACAGCTGGGATTAAGCCCCCATTACTGATTTGGTTGTATTGCACTGGCATTAATAATGTGGGTAATAGTCCTATTGATTTAGGGCAGAGAACATAAATGGGGAAAGCTATGTATGAGCATGCTGGTTTTAAGGAAGCAGGCTGAGATTTTCAAAAGTGCTCCTTAGTGTTTTATTTGTGTGCTGCCTCTGCAATAATTGTGTGACCATCAAAGTGTGAGCACATGCCCCCTTTAAAATAATGAAGTCTTTTAACAGTACCAAAACTTTAAAAGCTAGGTTTGTAAAAAGTGATAGCTTTTTTCTTTTCTTTTCTTTTTTTTTTTCCCCCACTGGAAGGTTTTTTGTTGAAAGAAAAGAGAAAATGTCTGTCTTCTGTTGAAAGTGTCTAGTAATGTTCCATTCCCTATGTATCTTGTGAAACATCCCAGTAGCATAAAAGGATTTGCTTCATCTCCTACAAATTAGTTTTGCAAACCTTCACAGTAATTCATCTGCTAATTTCATACATCAGTTAAAAGGGGTCTAAAAGCCTTGCAGTCAGAATTGGTTAAATCAACGTAATTAACTCCTAGAAGATTCTATCATGAAGGATACAGGGTTATTAATGTATGATTTGCGTTCCACTAGATCTTCTATTCTTGGTTGTATACTACTGAGCATTTCTTTTTTGTATTACTGGCAACTGAATTTTTATTAGCTCTCCTACACTTCTATAGCCTTTGTGGTCAAATTTGTTGTCATCTGACTTCCTGTCATTGTCTGCAACCTTGTGTCATCAACCTTTCCATGGAACACCAGGGGAACACTGAAAAAGGNCTATACTATAGATATTTATTTTTATATATATGTGTATAGTATTATAAACACAAAATATGGGGTTTATATGGTTTATAATGAAGCTCCTTTCCACAGTAGGAAGGCAGAGGAGGAATAATTAGGGAAATGGTATATTTGCTAAAGCCTGTGGGAAGAAGGTTGTGTGAACAGACGTGTCTGGGTGGATGAGTGTAAAAGAAACAGTAGAAGTGTATGGGTGAGCGCAACTGGTGACAGAACATCTAATGCCCATTTGAATGTGAGTATTCGCATACATAAGTCTTTGCTCATGAAAATGAGCTTTGCATTTACAACAGTCATCAAAATATATTCCTTTATTCTAAGTCATCTACCAAATGGTGTCAGCTACACTTTTGCTCCATGAACGTTCCAGTCTCTTTATAGTACCTTTCCATTTAGTTTTCCATATTCAGGTAGTCATATATTGCTTTAAATGCATTTAGCAGAGCATCATTTACTTACAGAAAATAGTCCTCCATAATTTTTACATCTTTCGTAGTCACTGTAGGTACATTCACACAAATTAAGTAGTGAGATCAGATGTTTTCTTTCATCTGCTTGTTGCATCTGTTTACTGAGAAAATGGCACCAAATGAAATTTGGCACAGACTTAATCCTTAAATCATCTCAGTCCTCACTAGAGGAATGTGTTGAACATCCCCAGTGCACTGACTTGCACTGGTTTTCCTCTTGCTGTGCCATACACGTTTAGCCTACCTGGAATGCAACCTTTCTTTCCGGGGTGGGAGCCATAGCCTGGAGAAAAGTAAATCCCAGCTTCACATGCAGAAATCTTGCAAGAGAACTTCCAGATGCGGTTTAGGGATAAGAACAGTTGGGGGTTTACATAGTTTGAGTGTAACTACACAGACCTAACTCTAAAATAGTGTTTTAAAACTTCAGACATACAAAAGGTCACATCTAAAAATTCTGGAAGAGTTTTATTAGAACATTTGAAAGACAAAAGAAAATGGGGGATATTAGGCGATAAACACAAGTGCTGAACTTGTAACTTAAAATTACTGAATTACCGTTTTGTAAAACTTGACTTGAGCTTAATTTGCAGTGGCATCTGTAACATTGTGCCTCGCTATATATTCTGTGTTTGATTGCAGTTGTGTACAGCTCAGTGAATAATACTGTTGAAAAGAATGAAAGAGACATTGCAAATTTTTAAGTAAAGGATGGGATTGAGTTTCAGTTTCTGTTTCTTTGTGGCCCTGCTTTTGGTTTATGCTGTGAAGCTGAAAACTTCCAAATCACTGGATTTATAAAAATGCGATTCAGACTTAATTTTTTCAGTGTTTGAGGGTGATTTGAAGCTGACAGCTACTTGTATGTAAGTTCAGCTTACTAACACCATCCTGAATTCAGGTGTGAGTTTTGCCTTTAGTATGCTTATTGTTCTGTGAACTGTGCCTGAAGACTGTGGGGATAGTCTTGGGGTGGAAGGGATGGAGCAGTAAAGGCACAGCAGCCCCTGTATTAGCACCACTTGTGATTTGCTTTCTGTTTCATGGCGGGGAGGGCAACAGCTGCCCTGTTCCACTATCCAGCATGTAGCTCTGTTGTACACGCAGTTGTCTTTTTCTGTCCAAGGGATTGTCCAAATCCCAAGTAATCTGATGCAATACTCCAAGTACAGGATACTATCACTTAAGCAGTAAGAGGAAGAACCTTGTCAGGAAAAAAACCAGGTGTTCTTGATATTTCCCATTCTTCTCCCACAGTAGTGGCAATGTCACACAGAAAGACCAGATTGTAAACAATATTGAATACTAGCAATATTTTCTTCAAAATGAAATGAAAAATAAAAGTGAAAGGAAACCCCGCTGTAAACAGAGTCAATACAAAGTAATAACTCATTTTTCCTGAAAGGCTTTATGAATGAATTATTTGTCTACCTCTTGCTACATAAGATTATAAACAGTTGAGTTTGAATATCCCTGACCAAGACAAAAGCAGGGTGAGAATCTCAGAATCTTGAAAGGACTGCAGGGAGGAGAACAAGGATCCTACAAAGGTTATGAGATAAGGGATCTATTAATGAGACTACTCTGCCTTGCACTCTTGTATTGACTCACAAGTCTTTCCCCACTGAATGCTGCAGTTAATGCTGGGTATATACTTAGGACTTCAAAGTCTACACTTTTAATTAGTGTATGTATTTGTTATTGTCATTATTAACTGTCATCCTTTCTGCTGTATGCATGTTCATGATACATCCTAATGATGGTCTAATGGGAAAAAAAATACTATTCCCATAAGAATGATGTAGATAATAGAAAATGCTAGCTGTACCTGAAACAACCAGTTCCCAAACAATTCTACAGCATAAAGAGGTGCCTGGTTTCTCTTTGCCTAAGATAACCCTTTGAGATACAGAAGCTGTGCTCAGCCTGGCAGTGCCTTTGTGAAGGAACTTGCTTTCTTTTCCTTTGAAGAGAAACTTTCCTGTGGGGTTAGGCCAGATCAGAAGCCAGATTATGTGTTTTGGTGAGCACAATTACATCATTAGGTTAAACACAAAGTAAGGACTTGATAGAGCTGACTTAATGGAGGGTGTTTGCATCAGATTCATCATTCACTATCAGGTAATTGTGAAATTGCTTTAAGCCATAACAACAACACTCACCCCCTCCCTCATCCTCCACTTCAGTTCCTCTCCTTTAAAGTCTCTGGGGTCATGACCCACCTGGAGGCCAAATATGTGGTATCTGGTGTACTGAATCATCTGATTATATTTTTACTAGCAGAGCCTTCAACTAAATGTGTAGTTCTAGCTCCCAAAAGCTATTGGGTAACATCCGCTTTCCAGAAGTTACTTTTTTTTTTATTTGTATGTGAAGGACCGTAGTCACCTCTTTTTCTAACTGACAGTGGGTACTGTTCACTGTACTTACACACTGCAGATCTGCTGGACCTGGGCTCTGGTTCTTCTGAACATCCACTGTCATATTTCTGCACAGATCTTTTGAAACCTGGATGACCACATGAGACAAGATTATTTGCTTGAATTAACAAGACTTTCTTGTAAATTCAACTTATGGGGTTGAAAAAGTACCCAGAATTTCCCAGGGTCCTTCACTGCACAGTTAAATGATGTGACGCTAAAATCAATCATTTTTGAAATTTTACTTTTATTACTTCCATTTCTGTCTGCTTTGATGGAAGCTCCTGGTAATTGTAGTTTTGCTTTCTGTAACGAATGCCCATATTTACTTCTTTATTAAAGCCTATGGCATTAATACTTTTTTTTTCAGTTCCAGAAGTTACGAATTCCGTGATTGCCTTGTTCATGTGTCTTTGTAAGGACCCAGATTGAGATGTGAGGGCTGCCTTCTGGCTCTATTGTAAGGCAGCTCTCAAACTCCCGCAAATCTCATAGTTAATCCTCCAGTTTAGTCACTGATGGCCCGCTGCAAAGCAGACTTGAAGCAGGCTTAGGAAATCTGCTTTGAAGAAGCATAGCAGCAGTGGAGATGTACTGGGTAGTAATCATCATGCCTTAGTGTCTGGAGCTTTGCAGAGAAGTACCCTGAAAGGGATTGAGCCTGGAGGTGCAGGTGATCTGAGCGTTAGGAAATTCTCCTCTTATTCCATGTTTTGCTGCAGATTTCGTTTTGAAATGATTCAATTTTAAATGTGCCTTCTAGTCTCTCTGTAATAAGTTTTTTAAGGACATGAATTAAAAATTTTCTGAGTGGCAAAGTTGGTGAGGTAAAGCCTGGAGAGCGGCTGTGGTCAAACTGAACCGTCTTCCTTGGCAGAGTCAGGGGGAGGAGAATTCAGAGCAGCAAATCTTACCCATAAGTATGGACTCTGCATAATGCACGGATTAACATCCTGCAGAGTCCAATCCAAAACAGAGCTCCGAAGTTTACTAAGAGAAACGGGCAGTGGACAAATTACACTGATACCCAGTGGTGCAGGTAAAGGGAAAGGTGTGGAAATTGCTTGTCACTGGGAAATCTAACCAGCTCTGTGCTAAGCTAGCTGCAATTAGCCTGCATGTAGATGGGGAAAGAGTTATTTAACCCCAAGTCAGACCCTCCTGCCCATTGGGGATCCTCTCGGTGTAGCTGGGTGCGGTGTGGCTGCGTACAGGACTGCGGGTGCGAGGGTGAGCACTGATGTAGGGGCGCTGTCAGGAGGCAAACAGGCCTGTGAGACCAGGGAGGAGCTCCTCAGTCACCTCCAGCTCCGTTTTCTCTGACGGCTCGCTGTGTCAGATAGTCTCGGCTGCTCCCAGCCTGGGACCGGCTTCCCCACATCCCCCCGCACCCACCGAGCGTGCCGAATTTGAGGGAACGCTTGTCTTCATCTCACCCTAGAAAGCAACAGGGTTTATTCTGTTGTTTTATGGTTACTAAAGAGCCTCATATAGGGACGTAGGGTAGACATACTGTGTGGGTAACTTTAAGTAATGAGCATTCATTTATTTACATTCAAATCACTGGTTTTGGTCACGTTTAAATGCAGGTATGGCGGGTACCTGAGCACGTTTAAAGCACGGCATGGCTCGGTCCTGCTGCCTGCCCTGCCAGCGCTGCGGTGGTGCCTCCCGTTGATGCTGGGAGGAGGAAATCGAAGCGCTGCCTCATCCTAATTGCGGCAAGCATTTAGGGGTGCAGAATCAAAAAGCAGAAGTGTTAAGGCATCAATACCTTGAACTGGTGCTTTTGGGCAGGTGGGATGAGAATGGCACGGCCCGAAGCGGCCAGCACCTCGCTGGCGGAGGGTCCCTCACCCCTTATCGGGGGAGCGCCCCCTGCTCTCCCCACCTCCGGTTCCCTTGAACTCCAAATGAAGCCCAGCTGCCCTAATGGCCTCGGGCGGTGTTAGG
>VXBJ01003320.1:20380-99332 GCA_013400055.1 Nycticryphes semicollaris | reverse complement strand
AGCAGCAGGACCGCCGGCCGCTGCCCTCTGGTACCTCCTCCGGCCCCCCGCATCTTGCACAAACGCATCCCCGGCGAGCCTGTCTCCTCCTCTGCATCCATGCGCTCGTACAAGTTGCTTTTCTTTACCGGGCGTTTCCAATTGTTTTCAAACATGGTTGTTTTCTCCTAGAAATGTCCTCCGGCAGTATCAAGCAACCTTCTCAGGTAAATCCACAACAATCGCCATCCACAAGCGAGTCTCTCTGTCTAGGTTCCAGGGAAGGAAATTAAATAGTCTTGGCTGGCCAACGTTTTGGTTTTTTTTTTTCCTGTGTGCATACCCTATTTTATTAAGAGTTTCCCATCAAAATGAAAACCGTTTGCAGAGATTGCATGCAACATACAGATTGTAGAAAATGTGAAGGATGAAGAGACCTCAGGCAAATGATGTGCTGTGGGAATGGCAAATTTTTGGATGCTTAAAGATTGATTTGTATTTATTATGGTAATTTGACTGAAGTCTTTTAATTTTAATACATTTCTGAAATCCTACCTTAAGCACATTTTACCTGACATAAAATTCCATAGCACAGAAATTACATTTTCTGGAATGCAATTTAAAGATACAATAGTTTGTTATGATTTTACTGACTTTTATGGAAATATAATCACTGATTTCAGTGAAACCAGGATTTCAGTCACTTAGTTGTTTTTCATCAATTCTTTATTTAAAGGCACCTGACAGGATTTAGTGTACTGTAATCTTAATACTGCTTCAGCATAACTTTTTTTCCAACTCACTTTGTAGCTGTGTGTTTGTACACACTCCCTGCCATTTCCCAATTTAATGAAAGCTTACAGAGTGAAAATGAGAATGTGAAATATTTTATTGCTGAAATACCTAAATGTGTCACATTAAGAAACTGGGTTTATGTTTTATTGTCTCTGGTTAGAGTAGGGAAATGCTGTGGCCCTGAAATTTATTAAAAGCAGGTCCAAGTCAAAGATGAGGAGTTCTTTGCCCGAAGTTGTACAAAATCTCGTAATGTAGAGGGAACTGAGATTCTCTCTCAGGCTGGAAGTGAGTAATAAATAAGCTTCATACTTGTGTGTTCCAGTATTGTAGTAATATTTAGCTCTTAGATATTTGTCTATACCAGCAGATCTCAAGTGCTGCTATAAGCAGCTGTCATCATTAATGTCCTTTTACAGGTGTCCCTGAGGACCTTGAGCAACCCAGTGATAAAGCAGGAGTCGAACTGTAGGTTTTCTAAATGCCAACTTATCTTCTTGGCCAAGGTCTCTTCCTGGTCATAGGGCTAGGTGACATCTAGTGAAGGGAAGTACAAAGATAACATTAAAAGGTTTTGTACTTCCCTATCTATTGATTTAACTGGGGAAAAGCTATCTCTGTTGAAATAAAGTTCTATGAAAATGTAGTCTTGTATTCAGAATAATGGAAAATGTTAGATTGCTGGTTCTTTGGAGCAAATGTCATATGGTATAATGATCCAACTAAGTGGAGAATTTCTTGTTTCAGTGAGTCTTCCTCAGTGCATCCTAAAACCTCCCGTGGCTATCCTGCTATTAAATTATTTTTTTACTTAACATCTTTTGTTGTAAGAGTGTGATTAGATCATTTGAGTTACATGGATCAGACTACATGTAAGACAGTAATAGATTGAAGACAAGAGGTGAAGACCCTAAAAATAGAGAGAACTGACCTTCTGTGTAATTTCAGTTAATATCAGCAAGAAGAAAAATTCAAGTTATTGGATGTCTCTGTGTATTATTTCTCTGCAAATGATGGCATACTGACAAGTAAAATAATGTAAACAGTGTAAACACGCAATTAGACAAGTAGTTATGAAGCAAAATTTGATATTTTTAATTTTCTGTTACGCACCCTTCTGCAGTCTACTCTGAAAATCCAAAAAAGACAATCCTAATGGTTTTATCTACTGTCCATGCAATTTTACACCAGGCAGGTTCTTGAAGGCTGTTGAGAGGCCGTGTATGCAGAAGACACAAAGCAATGTGTTGGAGATGTGCTAAAAGCTATTATTGAAATAAGAGGATACAGTCTACCAGATTGAGAGAGAAATGTGAACATGTAGTACTAGTTAGAAGTGTTATTTTCATAGCATACTTTCTTACTAACTTTATATTGCTGTCATGATGGACTTGAATAAGACCTTAATCTGCATTTGTAACTGGTCTGCATATGTACTTTCCCACCCCCTTATCAGCTATTTTCATTATGTTTTTAGATCATGGGGAATTCATATGCAGGGCAGCTAAAATCTGCCCGTTTTGAAGAAGCTCTTCACAACTCTATAGAAGCTTCTCTGAGATGCAGCAGCGTTGTCCCACGGCCGATCTTCTCACAGCTGTACCTGGATCCTGACCAGCCTCCTTTCTTGCCGGAAGGTAACCATGAAAGTATGGCACTTTTCAATTGTTGTTTTTTCTGTGTGAGAAAAGGGTGGGATACTTTTCATTAAAAAACCCAGAAAGCTGCACGGTTCACTGTGTGACATAAAATCTGAATCTTAGGCCTCATTAAGAAGGGGTATAATGCTGATTATTTTAAAAGGAGGTGAATGCAAGTACTGTTGAAAAGTTTTGTTTTGTTTCATTTTGTTTAATTTTTGTTCAGATGTGAAGCCAAAGGTAGAAGAGTTGGATAAAGAGTTAGTACATCGCTATTCACAAAATGGAAACCTGGAATTTTCAACCAACCAAACTGTTAATGAAATGGAAGATGAAGAGGAGGATGAAGACTTGTCAGATTCAAGTAGTCCACCAATCCCTTATTCACAAAAACCTGCCCCGGAAGGGTCTTGCACTACTGATGGTTGGTATCTATTCTTTTACACGTGGGATCTTTACAACTAATTATCAGTATAATGCATAGTCTTTAAAGTTAGAAACTCTTGAGCTAGGAAGCCTGGAAATACATGTTATAGTCAAAGTCTTAAATATGAGAAAATGTGAATTAAAAGGTTCAGGACTTCCTGGACACAGGAACTGTGTCCAGTTCTGGGCTGCGTTCAAGAAGGACAGGGAACTCTGGAGAGAGTCCAGTGGAGGGATACAAAGATGGTCAGGGGACTAGAGCACCTCTCTTAAGAGGAAAGGCTGAAAAACCTGGGTCTATTTAGCTCAGAGAAGAAAAGACTGAGAGGGGACCTCATCAATGCTTATAAATATCTAAAGGGTGGGTGTCATGAGGTTGGGACCTGACTCTTCAGTGGTGCCCAGAGACAGGACAAGGGATAATGTGCACAAACCAGAACTCAAGAAATTCCATCTAAACATGAGGAAAATCCTCTTTACTTTAAGGATGACAGAGCATTGGAACAGGCTGCCCAGAGAAGTTGTTGAGTCTCCTTCTCAGGAGATGCTCAAAACCTGCCTGGACACAATCCTGTGCAGCCTGCACTGGGTGAACCTGCTTTAGCAAAGGGTTGGACTAGATGATCTCCAAAGGTCCCTTTCAACCCCTACCATTCTGTAATTCTGTGATATAATATAATGTATTGTTGGAAAGCCAGGTCTAAGACTCACTATGGCACTCAGTTGCTGAAAGCTCCTTATTTTCTTTGGTCATCATCAAACACAAGTGTTTACATTTTTGCCTTTATCCCTTCTGAATGCAGCATACACAAGCATGTTTACCCTCTGTAACAAGGTACCACTGGTTTCCCTGTAACACAAAGAATAGAAAGGATGGCTGCTATGGAAAGCTAGGGAATATTGGGAGAATTTGTTATTCACACAGAAGTGTGTTTGCTGTGCTTTGGAGGCTTGTAAATTGGCAGGAAGAGAGAAGAAAGTATAAAACACTGTATTCCTAGGAAGGTATTCTCGGTTGAGGACAAGTATCAGTAAAGGTTGCAAAATCTGTGGACAGAAGGAGCAGTTCTGATCCCCTCTATTAAAGAAATGTAAAATAAAATGGGCAGGGTGCAGACAAAAACCAACAGGATGGTAAAAGGAAGGATAAAACACTAAGGAGGAAAAAGAGCTGATCATGCCAACAAGGGCCTGCAGAAGTGTAATGGATGCATAAAATGGTTGTGAATGTGTTCAGGTTAGAGGTTCTTTATTGGTGATGTGGTTCTGGACCAGCCTGCCAGTAGTTGGGAGCACGGCTTAAAACCTTACCTGGCTCCAGGGCCACCATTCATACGATTGGGAAAGACCTTTTTATATGACATGAAGGGATATTTATTTCTCAGTCTGACTCGTGTGTTCTGGTGCTGCCTGGTTGCACTTGCGTGCCCAGACAAAAATGTTAGTTGTGAGTTTTTAGATAAAGGCCTGTGTTTTTGCTTGAGAGGTGGCCTTTCATCCCTGTGCAGACTGGTCTGCGTTCTCCAGTGCCTTTGCCTCCTTTGCTCAGCACTGCTTCATAAGTCTGCCCTGCCTGATCTGGCACTGCAAGGAGGTGCTCAGCTGTGGAAAACTCACTGTGATGCAGACCACCTCTGTGCTGTGGCTGCATAGTGCGTGTCACAAGGTTATGCCTAGTTATGCTATAGTTTCATAATAGTATATGCTCATATATGTATATGTAATAGTATGCTTTTTAGGATGTCCTGGGAAAAAGATGACCTACCAGGGGGCAGTTCTGTGTTTTGATTTTTATCCAGAGGTTTTTTTATGATCAGAGCACCCTAGAAGAAAGTTTCCAATGTTACATCCACAGAATTTTAGGCTTGTTCATTACTCTTTGTCAAGTTTACTGTTCTGAATTTACAAAATCTGTTTCGCTCTTCTCAAGGAGCTGATTTAAGAGAAGAGTATTTTTGTATGTGGAAAAGGAAAGGATAATACTTTTTAAAGGTGCTGCAAATAATCAGTTAGGACAGTTTTCCATAAGTGTTTAAAACACCCAGGTTTCCAAACATTCACGCTGCAGACGTATCTCAGCAAGATATTAATCTGATAGCTCATCTTTCATCTCATGAATATACCCTTCCAGAGATGTAAGACAGGATCCCTGCCATTGTTGACATCTGTTATCTTAGTTATTTGATTACAAAGATAAATAACATTAGGAAAATCTTAAAGAATACTGATAGACTAATTAAAGTCACTGTAATTGTTTGGAAGCTTTCAGCTGAGCATGTTATTTAATTGCTTATCCAAGAGCAAAATACTAGTACTAGAACCTGCAGTTCATAGCTCTGCTTGCTGTAAATCCTGTCTCCTACCTTTTGGCACAGATGGGGTGAAACTTTTTTCCCTTTTCAGGTATTCCTGTTGTTTGCTGCTTCTGAATTCAGGATTTATGACATAACCATTGTGTTATTTTCCGTGGTGACTTGTTTTTTTTAGGCAGATGTCAGAATTGTCAATCACATGTGTGCAGAAAGTAGATCTTAATGCCTTTATTCATAAGTTAAAAAATAAGTGCCTCACAAGTGACAGTTTGTTGGGTGTTTCTGCTCAGCTGACCATAATATTAAATACCTTAACTCTCCTGTTAGCCCATTGCAAAGAGCAACTGCATTTGCCATTGCTCCCTATTATTAATCATAAAAGTAAACACTTTGTAATCAAGAAGAATAATGGTTTTTGGGGGATTCACTTATTTTCTGTGTTTTTTTCTTTCTGCTCAGCACAAACTTTTATAACTAACTTCCACCTTCCATGAAAATAAGGTTTCAAGAAAAATACCTCTTCACGTTCATACAGGCACCTGAAATATGCAACAGAATAATACAAGAAGCTGTTCTGAACCACTTGTTTGCTCTAGCTTTGAAACAGGCTATTCCTAATCTGTGGAGTAGCATTTTATGCAAGCTGTGGGAAACACAATAGTAGCACCTTTCTTTTGTTAGTAAATCCTCAATTTACCTGGTGCCTGAAGAATGGCTAAGGTAGTTTCAGAGGCAATTAGGTAAGCAGGTACTTAACACCTGATCAGTTACTGTGAAGTTACAATAGCAAGTGACAGTGACCAGTAATTCATATGTAATTCTTGGAAGCTAATTCCTTATGCAAATACCCCATTTATTGCAGTAAAACAAGGGGCTGGTAACCCATGTTGAAACCACTTCTTGTCACTGGTCAGGAAAAGGAAAATATGTACAAATTTAATTTTTAACAAGATCCCAGCTCTTGTAGGTGTCAACAGTGGTGAGGGCACATTTTCATTTTCAGGAAGATGAGAGTGGATTAATTTAAATGAAGTGACGTTAGGGAATGCAAATGTGCTTCTCAAAAGCAAAACCTAATGAATTTTCTTTCAAAGAAGTGCAGATAATGCCTGTAAGAGCCATTCATTATTCTTTTTTTTGACTGCTCTTGGTATTTGCAAATCTCTAATCAGAATATAAATGCCTGTTCTTTATTTAAAACAAAGCTGAGATCCTTTGGGAAGATTATTTTTTTTTAATGGAACAGCTCATCTGTGGGCTTTTACTTTTCATAATTAGACATTGATAAAAAAATTTATAAAGAGAAGCTGGTTTGTTTTAATGGCTCATGTTTTTTCTCCTTTTCATACTTAGGTGCCTGTAAAAGATAAGTGTGTCACCAAAGTGCCATTCTTTTTTCTTAAGAATTGTACGTGTTAGTGCTGCTTGACATAGAAATTCAGGTGCAAATTCAATTATAAATGAATAGCTCTGAAATGTAAATGGATTTTGCATGTTCTAAATCTTAAACATGGGCAGCGCAAGTTCTGCTTGTACAGAGACATCATGCCTTGTTTTTCCTAATGTGAAAGTGATTCTCTGTCACAGATAATTAAATATCAATGAAAAATCATACAAAACAGAACAACGAGAAGTTTGGGGTCTCTGTGTTGCTTGCTAGCCAGAAAAAGGCAACGTCGCAGAGACTGGGGTTAATCCCTCCTTCCTCTACCCACATTCAGTTAGTTGCTTCCAAATTAACGTTTCTCACGTGGAATTTTCTCACTCAGTTTAAAAAAGCAGCAGGAACTTTAAACTAGAAGGGTTTTATCCCCAAAAGGCAAGGGAAAGAAGGATAATGAAGGGCTCCTGAGTATACCATCTGCTTGTCTTTGAAGGAAAATTCAAGACTTTTCGTGCATAGAGGGAGATTTGCATTCTCTCCAGATCTCCTGGTGGAGGTGAGCCCCAGCTGTACCTGGCCAAACTCCATGACTTTTTGCAAAAGAACAGCCCCTGGAAGCTCTGAGGGTCTGTCTGTGCTGCCCTTTTCTTGCTGCTTGACTGTCAGGATCCCTTTCCCTTCCAAAGAAGAGCAGCCAGAGGAAACTACTTTTAGCATCAGCCCCTGTTACTTGTCTCCCTCCCTCAAAAAGTGAGGTTTCAGCAGTTGCCTGTGGGCTCTGCTGCCTGTTTGTCAGGAAGCTGGTAGCTTGGGCATAGAGATCCTAAAGATACTGAATTTCAGCAAGATTTGTGAACTTCAGGAGCTGGTTGGATGACATCGGTGTCCCAAAACTAGCGTCCCCCGGGGCAGAAAAGTAATTATAGTTCTCCTCTTACACAGCCTGAACATTACAGAGGCATGTGCTGGCCAGCCAGTCTACATATACATACCTCTGATCCAGAGATGTCGCCAACCAAAGCAGGGGAGATTGTGCAAGGAGGGGGGAGCGTGGAAGGATCCTGAGAACACCTTGGGTGGAGTAAGAGAAGATTCATAGGTTATATCTTAGGTATTGTTTGCAGATTAGGCAGGATGAGTCATTTCTACAGTATAGTCCTGCATATCCTAAATGGTGGGACATATTAAGTATATTCAGATCAACAGTCTCTCAGGTAAGAGGCTGCTGTTGCCTGAGATAGCAGACTGAGATCCATCAGTTTGTTTCAATGGGTACTGCTAAGATGTTACCAAGTAACGCTTAGAAACTTATTAAGATGTTGTGATGGGTTTCCTATAGGATTTCCTTATACCTTCTCCCCAGGGGACTTAAGCAGAATGGTGATGTGCAGTTGCTCAGGTGTAGTTGAAGTTCTTTTGCCCCAATCCTGGATGACAGCAGAGTCTTTCCTTCCATCTCAGGTGTTGTGGACTGTTGGAGCATTGCTTCTCCTCACTGACAACAAAACCTTCAAGCATCCAAAGAGGCTCTAAGTTTCTGCTGTGATGTTCAGCCCTTGTGTGCTCTCTCTGAAAGCCAGTCTATATCGAAACATAACTGTTAACAACGTTGGCAACCAGAACCTTGCGTTCTTCGGTGCCCTAGTATTTCTGTTGCTAACGATTCATTCAAAAGCCTCTTTTTAGTCACTGTTTGTGCTTCTGGGCATTTCCTGAAAACTTTTAGGTAGAAACGAGGCTAAAGAGGAGTTGTGTAAAAGCACAGATTTAAACCGGTCCTGAAATCTTGCTGCACTTGCTATTTCATAATTCTTGTCTACAGATTTCCTGTTTGCCCACATTGTCAGCCATGTGTAATTTTTCTATTTTAAATTTAGATTTAGGGTGGTATTTTCCTATGCATGTCAGTTACTCAGATTTCACTGAATGCCTAAATATTTAAGACCAGTTCTGAAAATTCTGGACATACTACCCAAATGGGTATTACTGTTTTGAATGTAAGGAAGTTTTGTTCCTGTATTTATGTGCAACTGTTTCTTTCTAAATTACATTGAAAAGTCTAAATAGTACTTAGCCTGGTAGCTAGCCTTCCATTTGATTAGGGTCGGTATGTTTCTAAGGAATACAGCTTAGAAAGAGTTTAACATACTAAAACCAAATTGCATTTAATCAGAAAAAAACCTTTGCTTTAAATATGTGGTTTTAGTGGTTTTCCCTTAAAACATAGATGTTTTAGGGGTAAGTTATGGTTAAAATCCACTGATTTGTAAATAAAAGCTTCAGGCACTTCACTTTAATTCATTGGCTGGAAGAAAATATCTGCAAGGGCTGAATCCAAACTGGCTTTTAGCTCGAGTGAGCTGCTGATGGAACTGAGCTGACTGAGTAACTGAAGGAACTATTCAGCCAAGAACTGGTTCCACAGACTGTGGGTGTAAGCATAAGACTGAACCTGCCTAAGACCATGTTTTGAGCAAGCTGCTGCTTGCTGGGAGGTTTGTGCTCGCTGACTCTGTACATTCCACTTTGTGCGTGTTCTTTGCCTGGTACAGTTCTGAGATAAAAACAAAACCAGTAAGTTTTCACCAGTTTTGCTGAAGTTTTAGACTCTGGCTTTTAGCACAGTAGTTAAGAGTGCAAACACATGTATTAATAATAGTTGAGGTGGATTTTGCTGAAGCTGTGATCACGTGTTTCCAGATGCTTAGTGTTTTTCCCCAGTGGTTTGATTTTTTTTTTTCCTTACAATTCCTGTAACAACTATGGACTACTTGAATAATATTTTAAATTAAGTAAAAATTATATACACTAATAGAAATCTTAACAGTTATTACAGTAATTTCAAATATAGTTTGATGTGTTTGCTTTTAGCACTCCTGTTCATTATTGTGATTATGATTTTATTTTGAAATATTGATTCACGCAGATGCAGAGACATGTTGTCTCAGTTGTGATATTTTTATGGTTGTAGTGAAAGAGAGATGGTCAGTGGATAAATGTGTGATGTCATTGGACATCCTGAAATAGGGGGGGTATCCACCAGCTGCTGCTGGGAGAGTGGTGTGGCCAGACTCTAGCACTGAACCTGCAGCTGGAGAAGTGAGAATTGGAGGGAACACAAGAGTCTGGTTCTTCGTAAAATTTATTAGTTCTCTTATTGACTTCTCCTGAAGGGAAATGAGAAAGCCTGATGTGATCATAGCCCTTCCCGTGGAGGAAGCCACACGACTGTTGGTTTTTGTTATACCTGTCATTTCTTACTTGAAAGTAGAAATTACTCAGTAATATGATGGAGCTGTACAGAAGAGTGATTTAGATCCCTGTGAGTCCAGTGTTGAAGCAGATGGAAGTCTTTGAATGTAATCGTTAATTCTCTTAGTTTACTTAGTGTAAATTACTAACTTTGAAGTTGGCTTTGGTTTGACCAAAAGTTTGGACGAGCTGGACTTGCAGAGGTCCTGTAATTGCTCTGAGCTGTCCCACCATGGCTACTTGGTGGGTGGCTGCCAAGCTCACACTGAGTCCTGAGCTCCCAAGGGCCCCGTTGTGGTCCCTGGCCACAGCCCTGGGCTGTCCTGCCCTGCTTTTTTGTGTGTCCCAGCCTGCCGTCTCCTCGCTGCAGGACATGGAACAGCAGATGCTCGCTCCAATCCCCAAATTGGCCCACATCTGTCACTGCCTTTAGCCCTATGTTGACCAGAAGCACAAGAACCAACGTTATTTTGTGCATATATGTGTAATTGGAGACTTGAAATCATGCAGTCCATTGAGACTTCAAGAGGCTGAATTGGAGACTTACAGAAAACATTCTGTACATCTCTAAAACCAGTGAATTAATCTTTTGCTTGTTGGTACTCCTAAAATGTATAGACAAGGTAAAATTTAGATTTTTAAGTATTGTTCTTTTAATAGTCAGTACTAAACTTCAGTCATCAAGTTTAATCATTCTTTTCTATTACTTGGTGATGTTTATGTACCAGTGCCAGCCTGTTACAAGAAACAAAACCAAAACTGGTTCTCTTGAAAAGACTGTAAGCTCAAATATGGCAAAGAAAAAATATTCTTTGGGATATTTTAAGAGCTATTTTCTGTCATAAAATAAAAAATTTTCTGTCTTATTATGAGGTTTTTTTTAAATTGAATTTGAGACATTTGATGTCTAGTCTTTAGAGACTGTTTTTAGTCTGTTCTCTGCCTGAATGTATTCAGGATCTCTTTAAAACAATGTTTCGTTATTGCCTCTGAAATCCTGAGCTAGTGGATCCGATGAGATGCATAAATACCCTGATTTCTTCTATTTCCCTTTAAAAGGATATATTTAAAAACTCCAGCTACAGCATCAAGTTGCGAAGCCCAACTTGCTTTTGAAACTGATAAAAAGAGAAAAATTAAACAAAACCTTTTGAAGATTTACCATTTGTTTTGGTTTGTTTTTTAGGTTTTTGTCAAGCAGGCAAAGATTTACGGTTAGTATCTCTGTGCATGGAGCAAATTGATATCCCAGCAGGCTTCCTGTTGGTAGGAGCCAAATCTCCCAACCTTCCTGAGCACATTCTAGTCTGCGCTGTGGACAAGCGGTTTTTGCCAGATGATCATGGAAAAAATGCACTTTTAGGTAAGAGATTATCTCTTTTCCTTCATACCATAATAATTCAGGGGAAAAAGTCAGTTCAAAATTATCTAACGTCCTTTCGACTAATGATCCTCTATTAGAACTATGTTGAGGAGAGAGCCTTGTTTTTGTTAAATTAATTCTGTAGCTGAACCTGCCTGAAAAGCCCGTTTTAAAACAAGTCTCTGATTCCACAATTAACCACAATCAAAGCTTGGTGATTTCTGTGTGGGAGGAAGTCAGTTGCAGCCCTGGCATTCTAAAAGTGAACTATCCACATACTCTTTATCTCTGCTGATGCTTACAGCATTTTTATTTAAGAAGAAATATGCTTATGCAACTGTAGAAGACAAGCTATCTATATTCTGTGGATTAAGGGACAAATTCTGCCCTTGGCTCCACCAGGAACATTGTTCTCAATAGGAGCTCTGAGGGCAGTTTGGCTCTCAAAATCTAATAGACAGGAAAAAAAACCCAACACATTTACGTCATAATTGGTTACATTTATGAGCTTTAAAATTTTAATACAAGGATGCTTCTTGATGATTAAAGGCAGGTGTGTGTGCACCTAGATTTCCTGCCTGCCTCGCAACTGGTTCACATTTTAACAGGCTAGTAAAAATGATTTAATGTATTTTGGCTCCTCCAGCCTATTTTGAATTTACTCTCTCATTTCTCCCTCCATTCATTGTGCTGCCTAGAATATATTCAGAAAGACCTTTCAGCAGGGAAGGAATAACAGTGAAGCATAAATACCCTGATTTATCCACACGGCTCAAATTCTGGTCCAGACCAGCAATATTTTGCATAACTATTGAAAAAATCTCCTTTTTGTCCTGATGTCCTTTTTTGTTATTTCTCCCTTAAACCCATTTAGTATGCTACTACACGCTGTAAACCTTTGGACCTAGGGTGGAAAACCCACTGGCTTGAGTTAGGCGGGAGCTGTGGTGTGATGTGCCCATGCTGGGTATGGGTGGGGACTTGGAATCCTGGGGAACTCTGGTGTATACTGCCATCCTCAGAGGAGCTGCTCTCTTGCTGAGCAGGGGAGGTGTCAAGAGCTGATCAATAGGAGCTCACTGATAGACAGATGGTGTTTAGTCTGGTTAAATGTGGTACTACCTGTCTTTGTTGGTAAGGCTTCTTCTCACCCCCGCCTTTGTATCCATCTATCATCTCTGGTATCATTTGATATTGAACCCAGTGACTCACAGCTATGCTCTGGCATTGCTGATGTTACATATTTAAATGTCTCTAGGCCTGTGTTAGCTGGTACCTGTGAGCAAAAAAATTGATTCATTAGTTCTGTGAGACCCCAATGACCATTTCTGACAACTGTGGAGATGCACCAATAGTTTCTGTGGGTTGCGAGGGAGAAGGGAAAGATCGATTCACTTGCAGGAGAAACAGGATGGAGAACTTCTTGGCATCCTCAGACACATGATGGTAGAAGATGATTATGAGTCACAGTAAGGCTAAAGACAATGGCCTATTAACAAGAGCTTCATGGAAAATGCATTTGGTCAAAAAGACTGAGTATTTTTTTCATAAAACTATGAATTTAGCTGACAGGTGAGAGTAGGGACAAGTGTTTTCTGAGGTGCTTTGCATTGTGGAACATAATGATAGTAGTGAGGATGAGAAACTGGTTCTATTTCAGATCTTGAACTGATTAGCAAATGGAAGAAAAACAAAAATAAAGCATTTATATTAGGTACTCATCAGCCCAGCACTATTATAAAACATTACTGATGTTCCAGAAAGAATATAAAGTATTTTTTCATTAAGGGTTGAAAGTGATTCAGAGGTGAATGGACTGGAAAATAAGCTTGAGGAGCTTAATTGTTAGCACTACGTATAGAAGGCTTATTCAAACAAGGATTTTAAAGCAGGATCATTTCAGAACATGTCCTGTACTTTGTTCTAGCAGATGTTAAGACCACTGCTATCTGTGTGCAATCTTGCCATTAACGTGGTTGTGAATGGTGCTGGAAATAAGGGTGAATATAATACTCAGTCTGGACCCTGTCCTTCAGATCTTGACTCAAAATTTCATCCCCTTCTGTGAAACCATGTTGAAAACATGGCAGAAAAGCAGTCTTCTGGTATTACTCCTAAATATATTCCTTTCATGAGAAGTTGTAGATTTCTAAAAAAAACATTCTGAAGCATTCCTATCTTTTTCCATGAAAATCTTGACATTTAAGGTATTTTAAGACCTTAATAAAATGTGAAGTCCAGCTTACTTGTCAAGTGCCTTCTTCAAGGAGTCTCAGACAAAATTCTCTAGATATTAAGGTTAATTTTAGCCACATGAAGTTGTAGTGGCTACTAGGGGTTGGCTGTTGTTCCAAGAGGGGGGAGGGGAAGCATGCAGCTTTGATTCCATGTTTTTTAATGTAGGAATGTGTAATTAAAATGGGAAACTTCATAGAAATATCCTAGCCTGATTATCATAGCTTCATCCACCAAGTAGTTGTTCCTCTCTGCACTGTGTTGAGTGGAAAATTGGTGGTAGGATTTTGGCATGTTAGTATGACTTAGAAAGATGGAAGAGTTTAAAAAAAAGCTAAGACTAAAATCTGCCGGTGTTTGCTTCCTGACACGTGTGTGCTGAGCAGGCATCTACAGTAGCTGTCTGGCTGGAGGCCTCCAGTCGTTCTGAACTTGACATGCAGGTAGGTTAAAATGGCCTTATTCCTTGCAAATAGCACAAGTCATTTAATCTGTGTGTGCCTTCTGCTTCCTTCTTCCAGGATTTTCTGGGAATTGTATAGGTTGTGGAGAAAGAGGATTTCGATACTTCACAGAATTTTCCAATCATATTAACCTGAAATTAACCACTCAGCCAAAGAAGCAGAAGCACTTAAAGTACTACCTAGTAAGAAGCTCCCAAGGTGTACTGTCAAAGGGACCCCTTATTTGCTGGAAAGGTAATTAAGGTGCCCATTCGCGTAGGGGTTCTTTATTATATTTGTGTGGTGTTGAATGAAAAACTGAAAGTTGCTGTTGAAAAGATGTGCATTCAGAAGTAATTGTAGAAGATGAATGTCTTTACTGCTTGAAGGAAAAAATTCCACAGATTTCAATGAAGTCTGG
Organism: Nycticryphes semicollaris; assembly: GCA_013400055.1. NCBI lineage: Eukaryota > Metazoa > Chordata > Aves > Charadriiformes > Rostratulidae > Nycticryphes > Nycticryphes semicollaris. The sequence goes on along the minus strand of VXBJ01003320.1, from coordinate 85,082 downwards.
ATTTTGCCAACAGGTTTATTTAAGGCCTGATAGTAACGGTGCAATTGTAAATGGTCTCCCTGTGCTTTCAGTGGGAGCCCTAAATCTACCCTCTTGGGGTGTGCAACCATCTTGGAAGAAATAAAGTTGCTCGGTCTGCTGATTCTTTTCTGTGCCTGAAGCAAGATGACTCACAGCCAGGGCTCCAACATTGGCTTTCCACTGATACTCATCTTAGCAGGTGCAATTCAATCTGTCTAATGCCTGAGGACAGCTAGCGTGCCATAAGATTAAGAAAGCTCAGGTCACTGATTTCAGGGAAAGAGGAGGAATCTTGCAAACTCTTACTGTTTACAGTGAGTTTTACGCTTGGGCTTACCCTCTGCTGGAGCAGCCTGTGCAGTATTCTTATGTGCTAAAGAGATGACATTTGTCACCCCAAGGCAAGGTAGCCATGGGGTCCATTACTGGAGGATGGACGTTTTTGGAGTTAGAGCCATGCAAAGACTCAAGGAGAGAATGGTTTACCTACTCCCTGTCTACTAAGTTGGTATATATGCAGACTCGAAGGCTTCCTCAGCTGTGGTTTCACTCAGTAAAAACAGAGTTCAATCTGGTGCCTGTTGCCACAGAGGATGATATGAGGAGAGGAGAAGAGAAGCTCCACAGGGGGACAGACGTGCATCCGACAAGTCACATCTTCATGTGAATGGCAGCATGAGACCAGAAAGAGATGGTTATCACCAAACTGTATGAGTGATTATAGTATTTTACCAGTTAGTAGTTCAAAGAGATCCTGGCTTCAGCTGCTTTTCTCAGTTATGAGTTTTAGAGTGCATGTGCTTTTCAGCAGCATTTTTCACAAAAACTGCATAAAGATTTAATTTGGCAGTCTCTTTTTGAAGCTCCAAATGCAGAAAAAGGAAGCCTTATTTTAATTTTGGAATCCTTTTGCTGAAACCCCTCCCTGATGCTCATGCAGTTGGAGTTGGTGTGTGTCCTGGTAAATGCTGTCAAGGGCAACACGTAGGGAAAACCAAAATGTTCTTCTGGTCAGGTAAAGGTGTGGAGGAGGCAGATACTGGGCTTGCCTTGGTTATATGCTGGTTGCCAGAGTTTTAAGCACCCATGAGAGTTTAGAAAATCAACCAAGAATTGTCCTCATGACCATTATTTTGATAGGCTCTACTCCCACATTTCTACCATCTATCTGGCAACTGTTCATCCTTTACTTACATTAAAGGTCTAATTAGAAGAAGATGAGCGCTCTTAAACATCTTATTCTCTTCAAACAAAACCTGGTTAGATCTCCGTTTAAAAAATGGATTAATGTGCGATTTTTAAGGTGGCTTTCTCCTCCCTCAACTCAGTTTTCATCCAGAAACTGACAGTGTTGAGATCTCCCTGAAGGCTTTGTAGGGGCATACCAAGAATTGGGCTTTCAGCACAATTTCCCCTTTCTAAAGGGCAACGTATGATGGTTTGTATCAAGGTTGTACCGCAGAAGTCGCCGAGTGTTTCCTGGGATATGTCCAATACCTTCAAATCTCTTGGAAGCTGTGAACTAAAGGCTCTTGCCATTTTGCAGCATCTGGTCTGTATTTGCCTGGCCCTCTGAGTGGTCCCCAGGGAGGTTTTCTTAATTAGAAGACAAAGTTGACTAAACTGCTGGAGCCGTATTTTCGTTGAATGCTGCCATTTGCCGCTGTTTGTTGTACGTGCTGTATGTATGCTTTTAACATTTTGTCACCTTTCGCCACCATGTCGCTGAACGTTTGCTGCTGGAAGGCAGGCCTTGTTAATATGTACTGTAGCTGCTTCGTTTGCAGAATGTAGAAGCAGGCAATCATCTGCTGCTAGCCTCCCTGCTAAACCAAATTCTTCGGTGTCACCGTCCGCGACCCCAGAGGGTGGATCAGCTAATGGATACAAATCAGGGTTCACTCAGACAGGTAGGAGCTGAAAGTGCTATAAAGATAACCATTGGGGGTGGTAAGTTATCTCAGATACTGGTGGTTCAGGGATGCTGTAAACAACTGGGTATTTACCTCAAGCTGTTTATAGATTACAGCGGGGAGGATACCTTTCAAAATTTGCTTTGTGAAAGATTAAGACCCAGGTGAGGCTGAAGGTTAGCTTTAGTCCTCATAAGAATAGCCAATTAAAAGATCTTATGATTAATTTATTTGATTCTGTGTCCCCCTGCGTTAATTTAATTTTTTTGTGGGTCTTAAAAAACAACTTGAACTGACAGGAGGATGGTTGGACTAGATGATCTTGTAGGTCCTTTCCAACCTTGTGTTTCTATGATTTCTATGATATAGAGGGAGGTATTTGCCTAGTATGTAGACCTGGCTATTTGTCTTGAAAAGGAAAATAATCTCCTTTTCGGGTTAGGGGAAAAACTTTTATTTGTTTGCTTGCTTATTTATTTCTTTATATTTTATTTCACACAAGGGTGTACTTAGAATAGCAATTTCCCCATACAGTCTTTTTGTGTTATGTGAGCTAGCATGCATCTCATAACCGTTCTAGAAAGCTGCTAATGACGTGCTTAAACAAAGAGAAACTAAAATTCAAATGGACATTGGCTTAAAAAGAAGCAGCATCTTGATTTAATTTATTTATTGATTTATTGCAGATAGGTAAGGTGCTTTTCTTTAAGCTTTTTTTCTCATGGCTTTATTGCAGCTTTATCTGTGCCACGGTGTGCTTTTGTGTCTGTCCTGTTTCTTGGAAAATTAAAAACAGGAGAGAACTTTCTATTAGTTGTTGTAATTGGTTGGTATGTATGTACCAGAACGTATATTTCTCTAGAGGAGTATGAAATGCATATGAAAAAACAAGATTGTTAAAATACTTCTTCCACTTAGAAAGTATGTTAGAAAGGAGTAACAGACAAAAGCTGAACATATGCATGCTTATGAAATTGTAATCACTGATTAGTATGTTCAGAGACACTTTCCCCAGGTGGTCACCCCCTGTCTCTGTTTAGGAAGCTGTATGCTTTAGGCTTTGGTGAAAATATAATCGGAATGTTGTTTAAACATCTGCATTTCATTGCATGATCCCTTGGCTTCCAAATCCTGGCATGAGAACTGTGCAGATGCATGAGAACCTATTTATTTGAAACAACAAGCTATCCAGTATTTGCACAGCTTTGTCTTCTATTGTACCTGTCAAGTTAATAGATACACCTTTTATATACTGCTTTCTCCTTATCACTGACTCTGATTTTCAGTCTGCTTGGTGTTTCTGTGTGTCACTGTTTGTACTCTTAGGTCACGGTTGTCAAACCTTTTCATCTCCTTCTGCTGTTATCTTCTAGTGAAGATAATGCCACAAGCATACATATGAATCCCCTGTGACCAGGAGGAGGGGGGAGGGCATTTTTTTTCAGTGGCATGAATTCTGACGCGTGTCACCTATGATGGAGGTCTGACTTTTTCTCTCTTAGGCTCTGCCCAACTTCAATCCTCGGTTATTTTAAACCAGGAGTACTTACTAGCAAGTTGCTTTCTGAAATTGTTTTCAGTTTATTGTCAACACATACCCGTTTTTTCCTTCTAACGTCATGTAGATTTTTCTGCTCTCTGCCCATGTGAGTGAGCAATTCAGTCTCCAAGGTGTGGAAGACACCTGTAGGTAGACAGTTGCGAGCACACTCAGAATACTGTGTTAAAATGGTAATTTTGTGGCAGAAATTAGAGCACAAGAGAGTTTTGAAATCCTGTAGCTGTAGCTAAAGCTGCTAGTGCGGTGTGGTCATGACATTGCAGTCAGGTGTTGAGTCCCCCCTTCAAAATGGCCTTGGAAGATGCAGTTCCGCGGCAGAGGAGAGATGACTGGCAAAGCAAAAATGACCAAAACCTTGAACTGAATCAAATACCAGTTTTAGACAGATGTACAAGAGGGAAAACTTCAATTCATGCGTTAAAAGGGTGTTAAACAAGTAGAAACAGGTTTTTTAAATAGAAGAATGAACAATTTTAATAACTGGTAGTACTACAAGTTCTTCTCAGGTACCATAGATGCTGTATATGTTTAAACATATACTAGCCACATCTGCTTTCACAGATAAAATTTCAAGAAGATATGTTAGACTAGGGAATAGGAAAAAAAAAAAATCACCAAAGCTAGTGGATGATTTATTTAAAAAAAAAAGCTTTAATACTACGTTTTCTACATCACATTTAATGAGAGACCAGCGTTTTCCTCCAAAGTCCCTGACCTGGAGGTCTGTTTTGTTAGCCGTTCAGCATATATCCTGTGAACGTGGACAAGGTTTTCTGGTGGAGCAGCAGCAGCAGAGGCTTCTGTGTTCATTCCCCATCCCAGTTACTCCGTCTGGCCAAGCAGACTCTCCTCCCCACCCTCTATTCGCCAAATGGTGTGTGACCTGAGGGTGAATGTATTTGGCAGATCAAGTTTGATCTTTGCCTTCTGTTTTCTTGCCCTGGCTGTTTTACTAGAACATCTGTAGGTGAACTTAGCCTGCTTTGCCTTGCTTGTTGTGAACTGCTTTCTGGATGAACACCGAGTTAATATTTTTTCACCCCAGTTATAAGAATTTGGATTTCTCAGTGTATCAGCATCTGAATATTGAATTTTTCTTGAAGTAAATCACAGATAATTAGCCTGATGTTAAAGTAGGGACTTGCATGCTGTGAGGTTTGGGATCAGTTCTGATGTACAGTTTTATATTGGGCAAGTACAAGAATCTGTTCTTCATTTTGTCCATCTATAAAATAGCACTAGTATATTTCAGCCTTGGTAAAGTGCTCTAAGGAGTAGCTTTTTTTTTTTAATTAATGCAGAGAATTTGGGCTCAGATACCCTTCATTTCTTACCATAAGTGGACATACGTTTTCAAAGCCATAGAGACAGTAGCTCAGTAAGGTGTTAATGTATTTGAAATTTTTTTCTGCCCTGATTCAAGCTCTGCTGTATCTGACAGAGGTTCAATAACTTTTTCTTGAAAATATCAGGCGATGGAGATTCCATGTGCTTTTTAGGCAACTTGTTCAGTGCTTATTCCCTGTGCTTGCCGAGGGCAAGTCACATAAAGTCTTTGCCTTAGCTTTCTCATCTGTAACATGGCATAGCTGTGATTACTTGCCTATCCCACAGGGCTATGACGAGCAATGAGATAGCCCATTCTGTAGTTAAAATTTGTTTGAGTGTATGTGAACACAAAATATTGTGAAAGAGACTAATCGGTGGATTGTGAGATTCTATAGAAATGCCCAGTCAAATGTTTTTTACAACTCCTAAAAGATACTGATATACGATGATTTCTTAGGAGTGTATTTAGATGAGTTTAGATAAATGGGTATGACTGTTCATGTGTCTATAATACAAATTATATGTGCACATACATGCATATTATTTTTAATCATTATTTAATTAAACAACTTGTTTTCTCAGATTCTTCGGTATTTAGTCCAGCAAAATCATCTTCTGCTGTTAATTTAAGTGGAACTCAAGACCCATCCCGGAACAAGAACATTGTGAAACCTCTGGCTCTGTCGGTGCAACTCGTAGGAAAGACATTTGCTGCAGGTACGGCTTTGCTCTCCAGAACAGCTGAAAGCCAAGGGAATTATCATCTTAACAGTCAAGAAATAAGGAAATAATCTTTCTGGTGGAAAAAGGAAAGGATTCACTAGCATTCTCCAAAACTCTCACATTCTTGTAGTCCTCCACACAGGCATTTTCCATGGTGGATACTGTCCCAAGTTGAGCCACAACTTGGTTTTCAGGTTTGATATTCTGATAAAAGTGCGTGTCATATCCCTATTTGCACTTTCTAAGATATCTAAGAGAGCACAAAAGACACCTCTTGATATGACACTGATTCTTGGCTCAGTAACTGAGAACTGTGTGTTGTTCTGCGTTTGTATAGTTACTCCAGAACATTTAATGGGATATAGTCTCATTTAAAGGAGATATAATATCTGTGCTGTTTTAATTATTTATCTATCAATTTGTGTGTAATAAATTAGTACCCTCAGCTGTGACATGTAAATCCCTCACTGGTGCTTTGTGGTGAAACTCTGATCGTTTATTACCTTAGCTGGTTAGTCCTCTAAGCAATGAAAAGAAATTATCACATTTATTTCAGGAAGTATATTTGTATAAGAAAAAATAGAAATGTATTTGGTTTATATAGAGAATCACAGAATAATAGAATAGTTTGGGTTGGAAGGGACCTTAAAAATCATCCAGTTCCAAGCCCCCTGCCATGGGCAGGGACACCTCCCACCAGACCAGGTTGCTCAAAGCCCCATCCAGCCTGGCCTTGGACACTTCCAGGGATGGGGCAGCCACAACTTCTCTGGGCAACCTGTTCCAGTGTCTCACCACCCTCACAGTAAAGAATGTCTTTCTAGTATCTAATCTAAATCTCCCCTCTTTCAATTTAAAACCATTACTCCTTGTCCTATATGCATGTGAGCATTGAGTCTTATGCATGGTGTATTACATCTGCTATTTTATAGAATCTATATTGTTATATATACATAAGATTATTACGTTGCATCTAATGAATCATTACCAATTCTTTGTGTAAAATACCCTTTTCCCCTCCATGTTTCTGTAAGAAAATTTATTATGCACTGAAATTACTTTACACCACTTCAGCCGCTTCTATAACTGATCCACGTCCACCATACCTGTCCAGACCAAACTGTTGCCTCGGAGTACAAGTGATGATCTTCCAATGGACAAATGATGTTTTTAAAATTTTGCTGATTGGCAGCCTGAGAATCTTGTCCCTGAATTTATTTGGATGGTTGTGGCTGGAGGCCAGAGACAGAGAATTCCACGTTACGTTGTTTTAAGCCAAATACGCACATCTCAAACTTCTTCTGTTGCAGCTGGTATCAACAAACTGCTGCACCATTGCCTGCTGTTGCTCCTGGAATGTGTTCCTGGGAGCTGAATTCTTGTGAAGCTGGCAGATAACTGCAGGGAACTGTTGCCTATACTGGGCTCCATGTCTGCTCCATGCAGTTTATGCCTCTTTTTTTTTTTTCCTCCTGCAAAAATTAGGATTTCAGAAAGAATCTGAAGGCTCAGAACTGTGAGGATAACTTCATGTGATCCTCTGCTGTAGTTTTGTTTCGTGATCTGGATATAGTGGGTCCTGCCAGGGTGTCAGGCTTGCCGAGATTGGAGGATTGTCTTAGGCAGAGGTAGCAAAATTAAACATGGTTTGCCTCAGTAATATCCAGCCCACGTATACTTCACAGCAAACTGCCCTGTCTTCCCTGCCTTCCCTCCTTTGCTAAGAATTTAGGTGACAACCCTGTAGTGAATTACTCTGTCTCTCTGTGTGGCACACGGGTGACTGTGGGGGGGAACTATATAGATGCACCAAAGTGGCTTAGAAAACTTTACAAACTGAATTAATTATGTGGGTTTTTATTTTTTTTTATTTTTCAGTGTATAAAAAGATGTGTCACAAACTAACCAACAATTATTTTTGTGTGTGATTTTCTATCTTGTTTTGGTGTGATTTGTTTTGGATTTTTTCTTCCACCTAGTCTCCCCACCCTGAAATCTGGAGACCTAGTTTCAAGGTTTGGATTTTGCTGCATGTGCCCAAATTACTCTCTGCCAAGTACACTTCATGCTTTCCTTGGAGTACATTTCTTGCAGTCATGCCTCTTGCCCTGTTCTTTTGGGTTTTTTTTGTGTCTGCATGCAGCAGTATTATTTTGTTTGTTTGTTTTCAAGATTGTCTCAAGCCACACACTGTATTTTATTATACTCAGCTCCTCTTTCACTGCGTGCCACTGATGTTGCTAATGGAAACGCTAATGGAGGAAGAAATAATGTATTGAGTTCTACAGTCTCTCGGCCAGTGCCTCACTCGACATCTCCAAGCCCTGGCTGTGCAGCTGGAGACCAAGGTAAAGAAAACCTCTCTGTTCTCTTATTTTAAGCTGCACTGGCTGCTGAGCATCAAATTTGTGATTTTGTTTTTCTTCCCATCATAGCTGCTTCTGCAATTCAGTCTATACTGAGCCGTTTGGGTGTTGGCATCACCATTAGTGATAATGCTGTACTTTTTAACACAAGTAACATCTTTCACATCGTGCTCTGGCTTTGTGTAAATCTAGGTTTAAACCTCTGGCACTGAGTGGTGTGATACCAGCTCAACATGGAACCGTGGGCTGGAATCTGGCCATTTGGGAGGATGGGGTTTAGAATTAGTTTTTACTTTTCTTCTCAGCATCAATGTCCAGTTCTGGACCACCAAAGAAACGTCACCGGGGATGGTCTCCTGGGTCCCCGGTCCCTCCTCCTGGTTTAGCGGTACCTGTTCCTACAATTCGGCCTTCAGCAAGAACAGGTAAAACTTTAATACAGAGATGTCATTTGTAAAGAGCTGTATTCAGTCAAACCAGTGGGCCTGTGCTGCTTCTCTTAAGTGGTGCACAGAAGACATAACTAAGCTTGTTGAAGTAGTTAAGGACACTATGGAAAGTTTTTCAGATGCCTCACAAAAGCACACATGATTGCCTGGTGCTTGTTGCCATAATGTATAATGCCACACAGGGAAAGTGAAAGTGTTGGGGGAGAGAGAGGAAAGAAAGATATGAATAGTATTAATAAAAATCCAAAGGTAATGCAGTTCTTCCAAAATTGTGCAGGTGTATGAAAATGTGAACAATCTTGAAGGATTTCCATTAGCCTTAACTGTGTCTCTGTCTGGTGTGGCATGCTACAGAAGCCTTACACCCCATTCCTGCGCAGGAAAATTGGCTTTATGTAATTTTGGCCTAACAAAGGACACTGATGTCTGCTAGGTCGTGTTTAGTTGGGAGCATAAAGTTTGTGAGACCAAATGTCTGTTGTGCATGGAAAGCTATAGAAGGGATATATAACAGCATGATATGAAATACAACTAACTATGAGTATGTGTGAATACTCATTAATATCTATGTAGGTACCTCTTTATACTATTAATAAAACTGTTCTCTATATAAGCACTTTTCAGTTGTGGAATTCAGCATACTTTATAAAGGGGAATAAACAATTGCTTATTCCTTTCTCTACAGAGTGAGAGAATAAACATGAAAGGAAGAAAAAAGCCATTTTTCAACACGTACAATGTGTTTTTTAACTCTGCTTTGCAGGACTTGATTTTGAGATTTTCTGGAATTAATTTTCAGATAGGTAGAAGCCTTTGTAGGAAGAAGGGTTACATTTTAGTGCAGGCCTGCCTACCTGAGCAGCTCAGATTGGCCACAGCTTTTGTAGGTTTCTAGCACTGGGGACCTGCTGAAGATACATGATAAAAGGCAATCTTCCCCTTTTTGTTGAGTTTGTCTCCATCAATCTCTACTATGCACTTCATTTTCCATGAGTCTTCCATAGTGTTTTTTTCTGCTGGATAAACAATTTCCACTACTAAAACATACTCATTCATTCATGCTGCCTTTGATGCTTTTCTGTTGAGGGTATTGTTTGAATAACCTGTTACAAACTACCAAATGAAGCCTGAGAAACTTCTGAAGCAGACCCCACGCTGAAACCTGATTACAGATTACAGACTTCTTGCACTTTGTTTCTTTTCACTTGTGAAATCTGCTTTTGTTCTTTCATGAGTAAAGCCTAATTTTTATCCTTGTACCAACTGTCTAAGGAGAGCTTTGAGATTTTGGCCTGTATTTGTTTTTCTTATCTATGTATATTCTAGGTCAGAAGTCAGAGCAGTCTCTTCCCTTGTATTGAGAGGTAGCCTCTGTCTTAGAGGTGGCCTTGTGGCTTAGTACTTGGCTTTGTTTAAAGATGCATATTCAAGCCTGTGTTTTCCTCTCTCATTCCCACCAACAATACAGTGGTCAGAACAAGTTTTATTTTAGGGGTGGGGTTACAGGAGGATATAGGCTCTTAATTTAAATTACTTAAAACTATAGCAGGAAATGCAGAGACCTTTTGAATTTTATTACAGTTACTGATCTGCAGTAATTTTTTTTATTTGTTCATACGGCCAAATCACAGTATGAGCCTTTTAGTAATGGAAACTTCTCTTTTCTTTATTTTATAGAGCCTCTTTTGTCAGTCCCAGTTCCTCAATCCATGTTAACTGGAATTTTACAGCCCCAACCCATCCCAGCAGGGGAGACTGTAATAGTTCCTGAAAACCTGCTGAATAACTCAGGAGTCAGACCAGTGATTCTGATAGGTAAGTCTTACACTGGGGAATCAGATGCTGCATTTTGAACAAATGCATGCTCCTCTAGGAGAAAGGAGAGATTTATTTCTTCTTGCTGGTTCTGGCATTCAGTACAATACGAAGTCAGTTTGTCATGGATAGTTTTCTCTAGTTGCTCAACATTTAAAACTGGAAGTTAGGCGATTTCTGGAGACTCTGATTTGTGAACAGGTCATGACTATGTCAAATTTATAAAAAACCTCTGGCCAAATTTAAGTTTTGTACAAATAAGATTTTTGCAAAATCCAAGAATAGAAATATTTCTATGTAATGGAAATAGCTTTCCAGTGTAAACAACTTACAAAACAAGCAAATATTTCCTGCAGCATTTATAGTCGAGATCTTGAAGCCCAGGGATTCTGCATGAGAACAAGAAAATTGATTTGAACTGACTAATCAGAAGTGAATCATACTAACTTGTGATCTTTTATAGTCCATACTTCTTGTAAGAAGCAACTGAGATAACAGATCAGGCTTTTAAAATCTTTTAGCAACATAAAGTATATTGATGACCCTTATAAAGACATTGCTTTTGCTTTAAAAGTAAGGCTCATAATGTCCCTTTCAACCTGACATGTTTGGGCATACTACATAACAAAAGATGGGCCAGCTAGTACTGCCAAGATTTTGGTGGATGATTTTTTGACTCTAAATCTTGTCTCAGTCCAGCATAGTAAAGATGGTTGTATAAAGTAGCTTCAGTGTTAACAGAACATGCCTATCGATACAATCCATGGAATAAGTTGTCATTTTTGAAGAAATGGAGAATTTCTCCAAGTCTTTACATGGGTAATCCTGATACACACAATTCCCAGAGAATTTACGGGGCCATCTACACTAGTAAATCCATCAAGGACAGGGTTACTCTTCTTCTCGTTTGTTTTGCTTAGTGTTGTTTTCTGGAAGCCTATTCTAAAGCTCTAGCATGGTGCTCTAGTGGTTTTCAGAGAAACGCTCCCTTATTAAAGATGGGGGTGCCTCCAATCATCGGTTTAAGAGCAAATTGAATGCAGCCCTTGGGCTTCTGGAGAGTTGCCAGTGAAGTCCTCAGTTAGACTAAATGTTAATGGCCCTGAGAAACAGCATTCTATTAATAGTACAGAACTAGATGTACCCAAATTGGATGGGTTTGGCAAAATCTGTGCGGAAACTTTTTTAGAATGAAAACATTCTCAAGGAAAAGAGGAGTTAGGCTGTGCTCATGTGCTTTACCTTACAGAACAGCATGTTTAGTTGTTGATGTTTATTTAACCTGTTTACAAAAACAGAATGGAAATGTGGCAAAAAAGTGAAATCAATCACAGCAATACCATAGTGGCTGAATCGATGCTAATGTGACTTACGACGCTTTTATAATGTTAAGATCGATGTACTTTTGCCTCCATTGATTTTTCTTTTTTGTACGCTGTATTATGGAGAATCTGTATTTAAAGGTCGGGGTAAGAGCCAAGTAGATAATATTCTCATTTGTATTTGGGTAACAGTAATTATTATCCTGCTGGTATGGAGTTACATTTTGCAAGGTAACATTAAGGATACATTTGAAAATGTGTATATTGTGCAAGATGTAATGTAATGGCATATTTTGTGAATTTCTGGGGTGTGTGTTTTGTTTCTTTTAACAAAGGTTATGGCACTTTACCTTACTTCTATGGAAATGTTGGTGATATTGTTGTGAGTCCCTTGCTGGTGAATTGCTACAAGATTCCACAGCTGGAGAACAAGGATTTGGATCCCCTGGGTTTGACCAGCAGTCAGCTGCTAAGTGTGGAGAATATGATACTTTTAACTATTCAGTATCTTGTCCAACTAGGTAAGCAGTTTGTCATAAGCACTTGTTTTTATTTGTGACTGTCTGTTTTTTATCCTCCTTCTCTTTATGGATGTTTCAGAGCCAGTTTTCTGGCTATTTTTGTGCCTGGAGGAGGCAAGTGGCTCCATCTAGTGTGAGTGACTTTGCTACTTTGTTCATCAGTGAAGTGGAGTGAATTTAAAGGCCGGTGCTGCTTCTGCTCTCCATATGGGGATTGACCAGGTCACCTTTGTGAAAATGGATTTGCAATGCAGATAACTCATTTGCTTGGGGTATCAAACCATCAGTAATCACAGCTCTTTCTAAGGACACTCGGTCTGTTTTATTCAGTTTTGTGACAAATGCTAGCAGATGTGTGATGGTCATCATTGTTTTGGTGACAGCACCGTTTACATGAAAACTGCATTTGTTATTCAGACTAAGACAAGTTATTCAGTGAATATCTCGTTCTTGTAAATGTTTTTGAAATGGACCCTTTGCAAGTTTGAGAGCAAACCAGCAAACCACATTTTCTTTCTCTGATTGAAGGTCCAGGAGCTTTTCCATGCCTTGGAGTGAAATGCAGCAGATTTAACAGTAAGGTTTTAGAAGTTAAAGAACATTGCAGGACAACATTGGGAAACTTCTCACAGTAGTCTCAATATTCTGTATTTGAAAAAATGCTACTTACAGAGAAGCATGAAGTGACTTTTTGTGAAGGGCATACTGCTTTTCCAGTACTGGGTTTCTGCTGGGCCATATGTAATAGGTAATAATATGAAACATGCAAACATTTCAGAAGAAGCAGAGCTGGTGATACCCCTATGATTTGGGAAGTAAATGTACTCTGTGCAAGTTTAACCCATGTGTTCTTACCATTTGCTGCTCGCTGTTGCTGCAGTAGAGACAGGAAGGAGGCCATCTTCTGTGTTGTAGTGCTCTCTGAATGACCTGTTTGCTTTATTAATCATTCTTGGCCTTAATAGTCCACTGGATGCCAGGTTAGAACTAACCAAGGGTTTATTTGTTTTTTATGGGCTGAATGTTCTTCTGTTGCCCTGTTCTCAGTGGGCTTAAATGTGTTATTTGAGGTTTTTGTCTTTGTTGGAAAGTTTGTGGAGTCTGCATGTTACAACCAGCTGCCTCACACCGTTCTGGATTGATGGAGGCAGCTTGCAAATTTCCTTCAGGGAAACATACAGTCAGCTGATACAGCATTTCCAATTAAAAATAAATTATTCATTGAAACCTATCGAGTCAGTGACCCCCACTCCATGAGCAAATCTGACCTCAGATGGATGCAGCAAGTCTACATGTGCTGCAAAGTAGAGGAGGCTTCATGAAAAGCTTCTGGAGGTGAGCTGAGCTGCATCTAGTGAGCACCATGCGTTCAGCAGAAAGAAGTTCCCTTATTAGCAAGTGTTTAGTTTGGCTTTTGTTCTTAGCTGTGCAAAGCTGAATAGTTTTCCATTTGGCCTTATGTGGAGATGGGTGCCAGCACTGTGAGATGGAAGAGCCTAATGAGGAGAAAAGTAAAAACATTGTGCAGACCATGGGAATCAAAACATGTTGCTGGTTTGAATATTGCTACAAACTTAAAACTGTTGGAATTGTGACAGTTGTGCTGGAGCCTTTACACCATTTTGTAAAATCAAAGCAGATGAAAGGTGATTGGAGGGCAGCCAGCTTCAAAACTTTTTGACAAGGAGAAGAGACAAATACACACATAAATTAACAGTTTATTCATGTGAGCCTTTTTTTTTCCTTGAGAAAGTAGGACTAAAACGTTGTTCTTTCATCCATTGTGAACAAGTAAGAGAAAGGCCAAGATAAAAAAGAAGACAGAAGAATGAAATACATACTGAGCCTTGCCTAGTTCCTTCAGATCTTACTGCTTGTACAAAATATGTTTGGCAATCTCTGTGATTACAGATCATAAGAATATTATTTATGAAAATGCTCCTTTTTTGAAAAAAGATGTATCTGAGAATTCCTTTTGGTTTTTTTCTGTAAGATTATGACATTATTAATTGTAGAATAATGCTATTGTGTCTTCAGAAATCATATGAATAATCTCACAATGATACTACAAATCAAAGCAAATAAAATAAGAACATTTCTGACACTTTCATTTTAAACCTGCTATGAAGACTGTACACAGTTAAAGCTGTGGGTTTTGGCCATAGCTCTGCTATAAATGAATTCCACTGATTTTGATAAAGGAATAAGTGAAAAAAAGACCAAGAGGTGTGTTTGATTTCAATGTTTTTTTACAGTCAGTCTCCTGTACTCACTCTGTTTTCACATTTGTCATCTTTGGCAGCATTCATAGTGAAGCTTTGTTTTTATACCTCAGAATGCCCATATTTGCAGTATGGGTTACATTCTATCGTTTGTATTCATCTGCTTTTCACTGTTGCACTATTTCTACAAACACAATCTCGTCCTACGCAGCGCTAAGGTCTGTGTTTTGATTATTCAGCTGGAGGGCATTTTTGGACCCTCTGATAATTACCTGTCTAGAATTACTTAATTACTCTCCCTTTTCTCTTGTTGTGGTACATTTGAATCACTTTGACTATGTTCGTGCCAAGACTCTCAGAGGTGTTCTGTAGTGTCCGTATCTGAATGCACATCCAAACTCAAGGCAGGAACAAGCCTCTGTCTTTAGTGGAAGGGATATTCAGATACCCAAAGCACAAGGTTATTCCAACAGTTCCGAGGGTCTTAGACTGTTGGAAGAGCAGTTCTCTTAGGGTACACCATGAAAGATTTCTACCCAGAAATGGATGGCATTTGAATATGTTGTCTTAAACTGTAGGTGCTTTTGGAAGCATGTTAATAAGGATTTTCTCAGCTATGAATTTTACGTGGTTTTTTTTTCAATTTACTTTTTTGAAGTCAAGATGATCCTTTGCCTACTCATTTCTATAGAGAAGCTTCCAAATACTCTTTTAACTTTGAAAGATTCCTGTATGTGTGTTTATGAAACTGTTCACAATCAAAATCAACATCTATCATCTTGTCTTCCATCTCATCTGATCCTAGTTCCTTTGTTTTTCTGGATAGTTGTGGAGAAAGACTACCATGAGCCAACTGTGGTATTAAACTTTTCATTAATTTCAGAACATTTCTTTATCAATGCCTTTCTGATAACTAACTTTATTTTTTAAAGTTTTTGTCTTAGAAATAATCTGAATGAAATCCTGTGTGTTGATATACAGAAGTTTTTCCATTTGTACAATAATTTTTATTTTCTTAGATACATGATGATACTTGTGACTGGAGCCTATCTCTTAAGTAACCTCCCTCAGTCATCAAAAGCTTGCTTTTATTTCTTTTAGTATATAACATCTTTTTTGTTGTGTTTGCTATGATATAGAGTTTATTTCTGCAGAAGATGATTTACCCCTTTATGAATAGAATATCTGTTTTTTCAGTTTTGAGATCTTCAATGATCTAGAATATGTGATGCTGTCTCAGAAGGGAAAAGAAAATACGTCACAAAAAATAGAGGGCTATAGAGAATTATGCCCATGTTGTATTAAATTAGAATTATCAGAACTTTTTGGTTTGCATCAAAAATGAAAGCAGCCTTGCACTTTTAAGGCTATATTTGTCCTACCACCCTATGATAATTGGGTGGAGGTGACACCCTCCAGATGTTACTTCTCAAAGACAAGATGAAAACAGGCGACAGTTTTTGCAGATTCCGTTATAGGTTATTTACCCACTCCCTGCCCTGCTTCTCACACAACCTTTCTGTTTCCTTTTTTACACTGCTCATTTTGCTTGTTTTCCTTGTCCCTGAAAGAAAACATAAACCCAAAACCTAGCATTTCGCGTATCTCTGGTATGTAAGTCTCCCCTTTTTGTCATAGAAACACAAGCTGCTGAAGCATGAAGCCACCCCTTTTGGCACTGATGTGGGATCTTGGAAATTTAAATTATGGCTCCTTTGTACTCTGCATTTATGAATATTTTTCATCTGTTCCCGAGTATCTTTGACAATGAGACAAAAGTTAATTGAGGCTGAGTTAGAGGACTTGATGCTAAGTTAGGATAGCTTTTATTTCCCTTTTCCAATTCAAGTTTGCAATACAGTTTACAAAGTCTGGGGAGTGTAGATCTAGAGTTGCATATACATCTTCACGTTAGAGGTTTGGAGATTTGTTAAATTAAAGGAGCTTAACTAAGGAAAGAGAAGAGGTTAAACATGATTATTTACATCTAAGCTTAGTTTACTAGTATGCATGATGAGAAAAAGCAGAACAAAGACTACTTGACAGGCTTTGTCATACTGCATGGCTGTGGTTAGACTGCAAGAATAAGCATTTCTGCTATAAAAACATACGGAGGCTATGTGATTAATGCTTCTGTTCCAGGCAGAAGACACATGTTTTCCCACTCCCTTGTTTGTCCCACCAGTTTCTGAAGGTAGGAAAGCTAGGAGTGAGGGGGAATCATTTGGGAAAAAAAAAAAAAAAAAGAGAAAAGAGATAGTGGGAGAGAGAGGCTTCTAACATGGAAAACCAAGAACAAGAATATGCCATGTGGGTTGATATCTCCTGAGTCACCAGTGGGTTTTGTAAATGTAAAAAATACAGTGAAGGAGCTTGTCAGATAAGAGAGACATGATTATTCCTGGTTCAATAACATTTTGATACGAGATACTGTTCTTCTGTTCGTTTGTTTCAATGTAGGTCCTGACCAGATACCCCTGAGGGAAGAATTTGAGCAGATCATGTTGAAAGCTATGCAAGAGTTCACTCTGAGAGAGCGGTCCTTGCAAATGAGTGCACAGTGCGTCTCAGTGTCACCAGGTCAACTCCCTTGGCTTGCTAGGTTAATTGCTAGTGTGTCCCGAGACCTTGTGCATGTGGTTGTTACCCAGAACTCACTGGCAGAGGGCATCTCGGAGACCTTGAGGTCTCTCAATGAAATGAAACATCAGCAAAAGCTACCAGATTATGTTGTTGCCATTTGTGCATCGAAAATAAGAGGAAATGAATTCTGTGTAGTAGTCCTAGGTGAGTATATTCACAGTATGCTTCAAATACCACTGTAATTTTGCTGAATTAATTTTCTCAAGTCATCTTTCCAGCTTTTAAATCTTTTTTTTTTTCTATTCTCTTTGTAATGTTACACTGCAATGTCACAGTTCACTATTCCTCCGCCAAGAGGCAGGAGGAGTACTGATGTCCATGAGGATCTAGAAAAATAGCCATATACTAGTCAGTACTACTCCTTGAGAGGCCTGAAACGTTACTGTTTGTGTGGCGACCTTAGAAAATATCTGGCAGTGACCCAGTGACAAAATAGTCAGTTTGTCTTTCTCTGTAAGGGCTCTGCTATTTCACATGGCAATATTGGATTGACCACAGTCTTCTGCAGACCACTGTAAAACAGAACATGCTTTTTATCCTTTTTACCGTGTTGATTTTCAGATTCCACATTGGTGACTGGGTGTGACATTTGTGTGTGCATAAGTGTGTCAGCATGGAACTGAATTTTGACTACTCATCTTTCCCTTGTAGGCAGATAAATCAGTAATGTCAACTGTTTTTGGGGTTTTTTTCACATTAGGGATAATAAATTTTTCATATTGAACCTGAATTCTCCATTCTGAGTTACTTATTTTGCTTATCATTTGTCAGCCAAGCGTGCAAAACTACAGGCAACAGCTTGCAAAGGATGTTCTACACCAATAGAACTAACACTTCCGTTGCTAGCAAAGTAGATCTGAGACTCCTCTCCCAGTCTAGTGGGTAAAGGCAGTGGAGATCCATGACTGAAGATCAGTGTGCCCCCACAGCTCTAGGATGAAAAGTATTGTGTTGGTAGTGCACTGTATTAAAGATTGCTCTTGCTTTTTACCCCCTCTTCTCCAGGTCAATATCAGTCCAGGGCACTTGCAGAAAGCATGCTTACCACCAGTGAATTTTTAAAAGAGATCAGTTACGAGCTCATCACAGGGAAAGTTAGTTTCCTGGCATCGCATTTCAAAAATACATCTTTAGGTGAGTGATCCAAAGAGACAGAAGTTCTAGCCAAGACAGTAATTTCTTTAGGGTTGGTGTGTCTCCTGCTCAGCAGCTAAAGCATACCTGAATCTGCCCTCTCTGCTGAGAGGCATGCTTTCCTTTCCTTCTCTCCATTCACTGCGGGTAAAGGAACACTCCTCTCCTTCACCTCCTCTCATTTCAGTGGGAGCTACTCATCCTGTGGCAAAACATTTTTAATCCTGTTTATGCTGCTGAATGTGGCAGCGGGGCACCTGTAAGTGCATGAGTCTTTTCTTGTTTATGCTTTTAGCACAGGTTTTAGAGGTTGTTTTATGGTGCATGTTTATTTGTAATCATCAGATGTCACCACTAGCTGCAAAGGCACAGACCTGAAATTATTCAGCTGTGGTCTCTTTTTTTTTTTTTTTTTGGAATTCATTCAACTGACAGATCAGTAAATAAAAGAGAAAAATATTCTCCTCCCTCTCTTCCCTGTACCTCCAGTCCCCTGCCTCTTCACAGACCCAACATCAGTTATGTGAGAACATGTGTGTATGTAATGTTCTACATCATTTATCTGAAAAGACTTCAAGATAATTTGGTGTTGCTAATCCTTATCTAGGTGATGATTTGGACAAACTGCTGGAGAAAATGCTACAGCAGCGAGGGGAAAGTGTCATAATTCCTTTTAATGGAGATGTTAGTGAGTGTGTGTCATCTCAGGAGGCAATTGCCATGGTTTCTACGCCAGAACCAGGTAATTTTTTTATGTTCAAAATGTGAAATGAGTAGTTTGTTAAATGTCAAAATGCTTGTGCCTCAGAAGAGTCTGAGGACACAGTTGCAGTCAGCATGTCAACCTGCAGATATTAATAGTGACAGCTAAATGTAGCAATACAGCAGTCTCTCAGACAGAAAAATCTCTTCAGCAACCTCCCCCTGACTTTTTATAATTCCTAAGCTAAAATATGTGATCTTCTGTTATGCACTAGGCTGAGCAGAGCTGTTTCTTCGGCAGTGTAGACTTCTCACCCTTTCGCACCTAGAAAAGGAATGTAACCTTGGGCTTAAGGGTTTTTGCCCCAAACACCTTCCAATTTCCATTTAAGTTGCATATAAAGTCGCTTATTACAATAGTTCTTGTGTATTAAATTTGCAGTAGTTTTGGATTTTTCCTGTTTGGTTGGTTGGGGTTTTTTAAAAGAAATTAGCCCTAAGCAATTTTCATGAGAAGCAGTCCATTAATCAGAACTTAAATTTGTAGTAGAAAAACTGACATAAAAACTGTAATGGCATTACAGGATTTATTTTGGTAATCTGCAAGTTGAAAATATTCAGAGGGTGGTGAAACATGGATGGTTTGGCATAGAATTTACCTACTGGTGATACTGAAATATAGCAACACGCTTTTTCTTTGAGAAAACACGAGTGCTCTGGTGCATGTCTGTAGAGGGCAAAACTCCAGTCCCCCAGTTTTCTGAAGCGAGCATTAGATTGACATTTATTAAGTTCAAATAAATCTGAGACTAAAATTTTGTTAATGATCGAGAAACCTCCAAAGAAATAAATCTTTCTCTCCCCTCTTCTTCCCTGCAGTGATTGAGATTTATTGCCTGAGTGAATCTTCCCTTTCCAGCATATATAACTGTCAGTCACTAGGTAGACATATGGCTATCTCAGTTGTGATTTACAGTGGGGCTCAGTGCTTCAGAGCAGAGATGATGTGCAAATGAACTCCCAGCTGACCTGCTGTCCTGTTAGAGTCTTTTTTTTGGCAGAATTATCAACACAAGCTCAGTTTCCTCAGATTAATAGGTGTGCTGGGTCTTGTCCCATTGTGTCCTGAGCACAGCAACCTCAGCACCCGTGGCTGGTTCTCCCAGCAGGAGTGATGGAGGGAAAGCTCCTGAAGGGAACTGCACGTTTCAGGAGAACATTAGACCTCTGTGTGTGCATATATATGTATACAAGCACCTCTTGCGTATATATATCTATATCTATACATGTGCATGGATATTATATACGTGTTGGTTCATTTAGCAGAATACATTTCACTGTATTGGTACTAAGGTTTCCTTGCCTTGCACTGTTAAAAATCTCTAACACACATAGAGTGTTTTAAAAACGGTCAGTATTGTACTTGAGGTCATCTGATATATTATCACATTTTGATCAAAAAAAGAAAATTGACGTTTGTGGTCTGGACCCAGCTCTCCAGAGAGCTGAGATTTATTCTGGTGAGTGATTTATTTTTTTTCTGATCATGGAGGGTAGGCTGTTTGGAGGGTCATGTTTATTGGGGGGGGCGGGAAAGTAAACATGTTTCTTCTTGTGTTTTGTTTTCTTCTTCAAACAAAAACACTCTAGATTTGGATGTTGATACGTTCCAAATTTACCAGCCACAGCTTACAGTTGCCAGAAAGCTCTTGTCCCAGGTTTGTGCCATAGCAGACAGTGGCAATCAAAGCCTGGACCTGGGCCACTTCAGCAAAGTAGACTTCATTGTAATAGTTCCCCGTTCAGAAGTCCTGGTGCAGCAGACCCTTCAACGGATTCGACAATCAGGTAAAAAGGAGGGAAAAGAGACTGTTAAACCAAAGTATGTGATGTTATTTCATTGTATTTGGTAGAAATGGAGAAGTACATTCCTCCAGCATGTATTTTGCATGTCCAGTATTAGCTACATTAATTGGTGTAATTGATGAATTCTAAATATTTTCCTTTCTAAACTGGGCCAAATCTGTACCATGTGAGTGTCAAAGGAAATTGCCATATTCATGCAGGTCTAAGGAGTGTGTGACCTGGAGAAGCATACACCTGTCAAAATAGGCAGGGGATGAGCAAATGTGAATATTTGGGTTTTTCATACCTTAGAGCTGTTAGTGCCATTTGTTCCAGGTACATTTTTGTGCATATGCTCTGATATTAGCACAGACATCTGTGCAGGAAGCACGTTGGCATGTGGTAATTGCCATACTGGTTGAGACGGTGAGGTTTCTCATCTGGAGTTCTGTGTCTGACCATGGCTGGTATCAAATGCTTCAAGAGGCAAAAGGAGACCTTCATGGACACATTATGGAATATGTCCCAGTTGAGAATGACCTCTGTTGTCCAATCTGTTAGTGACTGACATGTGTCCAGAAAAGCATAAGCATTCCTCCATGGAAAAAATTAGTCTAATAGAACTAGGGGCTACTTGTGTAAGTGTTTTAGCTCTTGATCCTCCGGCATCTGGGTGTAATGAAGTCCTTAGGATAGTTGTGTATTTAGGATTTTTTTTAACAACTAAACATTATTTTTTATGCCTTCAGCTTTATCTAATAATACATTCCATTTTCATTTGAAAAACATGAATATGAGCTTCTGGTGTAACACACCTACTAGTGGTTTTGGGTAGCTGTTGGCTTTTTTTCCTTTTAGTTTCTACTTTGAGCTAAACAGTCCAACAATTTTTGCTTGTGCAAGTATGCCCAGTATTGTGTTCCAGCTCTGTATTTTTTTCTATGCTTTGTGCTATTTTACTAGTTAAATGAAAAGAATAAAATAGTGTGGGTTTCTTTTCCTTTATGACATAATTTTATGGGTTTTTTTGTTCCATTCCTTGTTTCTTCTCACATTTTATTTACTTTACAATGAACCAGAGTTTTTCTGTTATGTGTTAACAGTTTCACTTTTATTTTATTTTATTTTATTTTAGGAATGGTTTTTACTTTATTTTTTAAAAATATTTTTTAAAAATCATTAAGACCCTGGCAAACACATAGTTGACCCACATTTCACAGTAGCTTATTGCTACTTGTTTAATTCAAATGGCATTCAAAGCCATATACATTATGTCATGCC
This sequence comes from Nycticryphes semicollaris, assembly GCA_013400055.1. Classification (NCBI taxonomy): domain Eukaryota; kingdom Metazoa; phylum Chordata; class Aves; order Charadriiformes; family Rostratulidae; genus Nycticryphes; species Nycticryphes semicollaris. The sequence goes on along the minus strand of VXBJ01003320.1, from coordinate 63,235 downwards.
TATTTTATGATTATGATAGAAATCTATCATCATGAAGACTGCTAGAGAGTACTTGTATTGACATAAATGCTGAAGTAAGGCATGAAAACAGTGATACTATATTAGCAAGGGTCAATTTTATAGATGTATGATTTTTTCAAAGGCAAGGTCAGGATAACTTTTTCTGACCCAGGCAGGATTAATATATTAGCTAAATGTGGGCAAGTTTGGCTTAGGATCATGGAGCATAGCCAAGTGAGTGCTGCTCTGCAAAATTTTATGAAGACCTGGTTTCTTTTGTTGTTTGGTTTTTTGTTGGTTTTTTTTTTTTTCCTTTTTGGTAAGATGAGAAGTCTTTGAAAGATCTTCAGGCACTTTTTGGAGGAAATCCAGAAGCGAGGAAGCACATTTCAGTTCCCATTGTGAGAGAAAATGCATTTGGCTAATTTTACTAGGGCGTATCAGTGATTTGGCAAAACGCTGATGTTGGTGGACAAGTGGCAATCTACCATTGACACCTCATTTTTAGATGCACTCAAAAGAAAATATATTTGTTACATTCTGCTTTCTGACAGGTGTCCTTGTGGACTTGGGCCTAGAAGACAATGGAACGGCGTATCAGAGAGCTGAGAAATACGTGGTTCGGCTGGACAATGAAATTCAAGCAAAATTTGAAGTTTTCATGAGACGAGTGAAGCAGAATCCCTATACATTGTTTGTGCTGGTTCATGACAATGCCCACGTGGATTTAACAAGGTAGTTGCTTCAATCTACCAAAATAAAACCAACCTCTCCCAGTATCTTTTAGTTAGCTTTTTTCAAAATACTTACCATCTTACACACCTGATGGGCCCAGGGGATTTTGTGCCTCAAAATCAGAAATGACCTTTTTTGCTTGCCCATGATATTTGTTAACTAATTCTGATTTAGTTGGAGATAGGTGAGACTAGTTTCAGATTTTTGGATCCCTAACAAGACACTTTTTAGGGCTATGGTACTGAAGTCCAGGAAAAAGGGATAAATTTTGCAACTTTCTTTGCTGCTCTTGTGTTTTTTCCTATTCTCCTCCTTTTTTTCTCCTCCAACCCAAATCTCTCCCATGTTCACAATCCACTCATGTTTTAATTCATGTTTTTTATCCTTGATGACAATGTTGTTTTTAATATAAGAAGGCTTGCAGACATTTAGCTCTGCATCATCTGAAAAAAATTCCCTAGATACTGCAAGAACAGGATTTAAAAAACAACTGTGTTGACTTTGGTCCATGTTAGGTCTAAACAGAACAACACATACACACGTGTAGTAACATTTCTTCACACTGAATCACAACTTTACTATGGAAAAAGAGAGAAATAACTAAAGCTGATTATTCTGCTCTTGCTTCATGAGTAAACTGAAGAGAATAATCTTAATGTGATTTAGACATGGTGTGTAAGGCTGTAGGATTAAGTTAAATATCAGAGTTATAATTAAAAAAACCCACAAACTTTCCTTGAAAGACAGCTGAAAATAGATTAAAAAAAAATGCTCTTCCTACCTTATCCTCCCCCATCGCATTTTTGTTACTGTCTTTGTTGTACACTGAATTTCATCATTCACACTGGTAATTCTGGGAAATGAACATCATGAGACTTTCAGGTTCCTCAGTCTTTTAGGAGAATGTTTCAGGCTGGAAAATCTACTGGATTTTGTAAAATTGTTACTGTATCCTAACCCCACAGCTCACGGAACAATTTCTCAGTGAGAGGGATTTCTTCAGCTTTGACTTATTTTTGGTTTTCTCCACCTGATGCTCTTTTAAATTGGCACACTAATTCACCTTCTCACTGTCAGCAGCTTTTGTTTCTCTATTTAGTTTCTCCCCTTCCCCCCATTGCATGAGTCTAGCCACATAATTTTGGCATCTTTTATCCTTCCAAAGAGTTTTTTGAGCTGTGGTTCTCAGTCCCATGGTCATTTGGAAATTTTTCTGCAGGAAGAGAGTAATCCGTTGAATCTCAGGATGTCAGTAAGGCAATTCTTTGCATTCTTATCTCTGCAGTGCCATTTCAAGTTCCCTGTCACATGGTGAGCCTAGTCATGGTCTGGCTGATAGAGTTATTAATTGCAGGGAGGTCCTTGAAGCATTCAACCTCCTTGTTCTTCAGGTCAGCTCTTTTCCTTATGCCTTGCAAACGCAGCAGTCCAGGATCAGTTCTAGCAATGAGGTACATTGGATACAATTTGACACTGTGGTAAGTGTTTAATTCTTATTTTACTTGTCAATTGTATGTGTGTTCACACCTACGAGTCCAGCAGATAATGTATTAAAGAAAAGTGTTAGGAGGGAGCTCTTTCTCTGATGGAGTTTGTTCTCTCAGGCTCCAGATGCACAACCCTGGGATGCTGATGGTAGAGTTAGCATTGACGTTTAGTCCTAGGAACTACGTGTTTTTCTTTGTCCAGTCACCTAGTATGAGAAATTACTTTCGACGCTCTGGTTAGAGAAAGCTACGTAGACGTGCCATAAACCTCTAGAGCTGGCTTTCCATTTTCAAACAGTTTGACTTTTGACTGGAAGTTATGTGTCGCACATCCTGTTAAGTCTGTCATTACTTCTCTGTTACTAATAAAAGTTGTGTGCTAGGTTAACAGGTTATGGTGTAGCAGATGCCATCATTATGCAAAGAGGTGGGAAAGGTCTGTTGGACAGTCTGCACCATTAGCTTTTTTTCACCAATTCTGCCAGCTGATTTTGAGGGTGTTTTGGCAAAACCTGCTTTAAAAATATCCTTTTCTCCTACTCCTTGTTTGGTATATTTATATCAAGTTTGACTTTACTGTGTTGAGTGAACCATTGGTTTCTGTGAAGTGTCTTAATGTGGTCACTGTAAAAAAATAGTTAAAGTCAAACAGAATCATGGAAATGAAGGAGTGAATGATAATTCAAAACTTGCTTTTTATTTAACTGTTAATACAAGGTATTGTAAAACCACCTTTTTGTAAGATAATCCAGATAATTTTTTGTTTACCAAAACTAAAAAATCAACAACTTTAGTCTTACGATTAAAAAAATAACCCAGAAAAAAAAAGGAGAGACTGTATGAGATTAATTACATTCCTACTGATTACTGGTGATGTAAATGCACTGGAGACTGTTGTGCTTCCAGCAACAGACTCATGAAATTTGAGGCTTCCTGATTGCTGTTTGCAGGCTGACTGTGATTAGAGGTGTGTAGAATCAGTCAAGAAGAATTTTGGAAAGGAATACTTCTGTTTTCAGGTTCTGTTTTAAATAGAAATGAGAGAACAGTTGTGAGTAGATATAAAGCCAGAGCTAAGGAGTCAGAAAATAATTAGCAGGATTCTAGAAAAGCCCTACAGTCAGAGGTATGAGGTGCATTGAAAAATTTGCAAGGACCTACACCTGTCCTTTCAGCTGTAGACAAATAACAAGTTAGGTAAAAAACAATTTGCATATTATTATATTCTTTGAAAGAAACAAATAGCATCACTGAGGGAGAATGGATGAAAATAAAGGGTACTTTGGTTCAGAAAATACTCACCACTTATTTCTTAAATTACAAAGAAACTGAAATTGGTTCCAGTTTTCCTTATGTTTTTGCTATCTCTGTATGGAACAGGGTGATGCAGCAAGTGAAGACAAGCTGTACTTTGGTTTGAATGAATACAGCAAATCCCTCCAATGGGGGGTCACAAGTCCCCTTTTGAGATGCGATGAAACCTTTGAAAAAATGGTCAGCACACTTTTAGAAAGGTAAATAGTAACGTGGGAGCTTGGGATTCTACTTAATTGGTATCTTAAGGATACAGATACATTTATGAGCCATATCACAGGGGTATGAAGACATGATAACCTTTGATGTTGTTCTCATAATCTGTGAAGTATGTGCATTTTTTATTTTTGTAATGAATTTAATGATATTGAAGAAGGAGGGCATATCTTTTATTTGTTTACAAAAGAGATTAGGCCCATTCAGCAGCAGTCCAGGCTCAGCTGTGCTGCTCTCTTCTTTTGGCTCAACCCTCAGTAAGCTAGGAAGGTACCAGAAGTTTCATACCGGACCACTTCTGGTATCTCTCTTGATGAGACTGCCAACAGACTCGTCATTGGTGGCCCAGAGGAATGACATTGTTGCAAAATCATTATTTAATTAGCTTGCCATGGCTTTGGTTCCTGCAGTTTAAGAGCCTGAAAGTGGTTTATTAGTAACCTGCAGCTGCCAGAACACGGTGCTTTCCTAGCACATATCCAAGATACATTAAATGTGCACAATACAGGAATTAAGGCAATATTGTGTTTTACAGCTATGTCAAAATCTGTTCTGTGTAATGGACTGATCCCTTATAACAGTTCAAGCTATAGTTATTGTATTTTAATAGTTACTAGAGCAACGTTCTGTCTTCAGTTCTATTTTTCATATTTTATTTAGGTTAATGTAATTAATTATTAATAATTGTAAATTATGTTTATTGAGTGAAATGCAGTATCAAATATGTTAAGTTAGCAACATAAATGAATTATTAAGTACATAATAATTAATGTGTAGTATTATCTACAAATATGTAAGTACTGAATGTGATAAAGAACAGCAATGTCAGTTATGAGGTCAGTTCTGTAAGCTTCTCATAGTCTTCCTGGCCAAGTCCAAATGAAGAGACAGTGGTCACTGTTGCTGTCTTTCTGTTTGTAAAATGTGGATGGGGAAAAGGATGAAGGAGGACTAGGGCATGTGCAAATACTGCCTTGATGTGGGGTTAGGATAAGACTAGAAACTGCTGGAAGGTGAACCTTGGAGCCAGGGTATGCTTTTGCCTCACAGTTTATTGATTTAGCCTCTCTTTTCAAGAAGTTGGATTATTCTGTCTGGGTGGGCGAGCCATACAAGCTTAGAAGCCTGAAAACATTGCAGACATTTTGGTATTGTAAGAAAGGGTACAGTTGTTTTAGTAGCAAGAATGCAGTGGGTATTTTTATGGGAGGAGGACTAAAAACTGTTGTAAAAATGTATTGATTTAATGGCTGGCTTATGGAAAGTGAGCTACTGTACCTGCTGGTTAAAGGCAAACATAAAAATTTATTCAAATGGATCACATTTCATCTATTAAATTACTCAAGAGAAAATTGGAACTCTTAGTTGTTTTAGTCGTTTGGGCTTCCATGGCACAAGACTAGTGCTCAGGGCATAATTGCATAGGGTTTTTTCTGTGTTATGATAGTAAGTGAACTTGTGGGGAATGTCTAGAAATTAAGTGCTTTTTTGCTTGAGAAGGTTTTAATTTTTTTTTTTTCTTCTTAGCATTTTACTTTGTGAATTCATATATGTTTTGTCACTGCTTAAAGCTGTAATGAGAGGGCAAGAAACATTGACTATGTAAGTTAAAAGGCAAAGTGGAAGTTCAGATTTGGTTTAGGGCCAGCAGCCCCCATTGGTAAGTTTTACTTTCTAGTGAGAGGGGGAGATGTGTGAAATTATTAAGCGCTTCACCCACAAGCCATCTGAAGCAGTGATAGTCCTCCAAGTTTGTAGAAGAAAAAAGCTTGTGGACAGCAAAGCAATTACTAGCTTGTGCTGTGCATCTGAGATGATCCGTATCTTCATCAACCTAAAGATCTTTAGCAGAAATTTTGGCCCAAATCAAGATAACAGAAGTTTAGACTTCCTGTTACTTGCGTGTATCTTCTGCATTTGTACCATGTTATAGCAATATACTTAAAACACAGTTAGATTTTTGGAAAATTATTGTCCATGAAAATCAAAGGCTACAGAAAAAAAACGGGCACTTCTTTACCATGAGGTCCTGGTTTTTGGCTAGTTTTCAGGCATTGCTGTAATTTTACGTTGTGCTAACGTAGAACTGTATCTCCTCAAAGGTATCCCCGGCTGCACAGCATGGTGATTCGCTGCTACCTTCTCATTCAGCAGTACTCCCAAGCTCTGATGGCCCTCACGACCATGGCCTCACTAAGAGATCACAGCACACCTGAAACACTCAGCATAATGGATGACCTTATCACGTCTCCGGGAAAGGATAAGAACGGCTGTGGCCACATGCTTGTCATTAGGGTGCCATCTGTGCAGCTAGCCATGCTGGCCAAGGAGAGGTTACAAGAAGTAAGAGACAAGTTAGGTCTGCAGTATCGTTTTGAGATCCTCCTCGGGAACCCTGCTTCAGAGCTTACTGTCGCAAAACACTTTGTGACACGGTTGAAGGTTAGCAGCAACTAAATATTTCTTTGTATGCCTGTTGTTGTCATCTGACTGTCATACACCTTTTGCATTCATTTCCACATGTTTATAGGTTAATTATTCTGTAGGAAAAGAGTGCATGCGTCCTGTCTCCATGGAAGTCTACTGCACTTTTGATGAGCATAAGTGATTTAGAAACTTTGAAGAAAATTGAATTGTCACTGGTCCACGAAGTCAAACACTGTTACGTTATCTCTCTTGTTAAATAACAGCATGAGTCAGATAGGTTTCATCTCTGAACTGCCTTAGGCAAACTAATTCTTTCCACCAACTTATCTGTCTGTCTAGTGTATCTGTTGTCTGCTCTGTCCATCCATCTTCTGCTCTTCTGATAACTGGTAAAGTATTCTGTTTGTCACAGACACCTTTTCTTAAACTGCTGCATGCCGAAAGCCACTTCTGCACAGCGTATATGCACCAAGCTAAACCTTTGCATGGATTTATAAGAATACGGCTCAGTTAGCCAAAACCACTTCCTCAATTAACCTCACTATATTAAACAAAGGGAACCAGACTGCCTACCTTAGGTACCAGCCTGAAAGTCATACTGATTATCTGTCTCTGAGTTATACAGTGTATTCAAAACTACACAGAAAAGGGTTGCGTTTTGTGAGCCTTTCTTAAAGAGCTTGCCTACAACCAAAAGCAGACAAAATATCCTTTAAAGAAGCTACCACCTCTGCTTCTCCAACCTTGTCTGCAGCAGGACTTGGAAAAGAGGACAGTAGAAGGTCAGGAAAGAGAAAAACACATGTGAGATAGCAGCTCTGTGCTGCTGGTTTTGGTTTGGTTTTTAGCTAGGCATTAATTCCAACCTTAAATCATTCTGGGATTGTGAGTCCTGTGAGGGGTTCTTTACGGCCCTTTGTCATAAAGGGTTGCAGCCCTTACACGTTGCTGGAGCCTTCAGTGGGGCCTTCAGTGCAGATCAGGATTGAGGGTGAAGTGTTGCAGGTGAATATCCATGTAACCACTGATCTGAAACAGAGGAATTTGGTCAGGCAGAAAATGAGAAAACTAAATCTTCTTATTCTTCTCCCTCCCAACATAAGATACTTTCTTAGAGTAAACAAAGATGTAGGCTTCTGGACTTGTTTTTTTCTTTGCAGGTGACTAGAAAAAACCCACTCAGTTATGAAACATGCATATGAAGGGAGGGAGGAGAGGAATTGAGTTGCCCAAAGATAAAATGATAGAGTGTCTTTTTAGGTGGGTTATCCCAGTGGTGCTGCAGAATGATGAAGGTCTCCTGTGAGCCTAGTGCAAGGCTGCTGTACTCCTGGTCCTGTGCCTGGGATAACACAGAGTATCTGAAATAGTGTAACCGTATGTCCATTGTAAAATTCATCAGCCAGGCTACCATTGAGTCTAGTTTATTTTAGATAATTTTGATTTAGTTTCTGTGCTGCTTGGCTTTTCTCCTGAGGATAGATAAGTACTTGAGCTGGAGGGCTAGAGCAAGCGGGTGACTGCTGCCTGCTTCCACTGTGAGCACCCAGGGAGAGCAATATGAGGCTACCGAGTGCTTTCTGGTGAGGCTAAGGCTTGAAATGTCCCACCAGTAACTGCTGTTGGTTGCAGGGAGGATGAGACTTCATCCTCACTTTTTACAGAGACAGGGAGGTAAACTTTATAGCTGTTAGTGGCCACAACTGAAAAGTTTGACTTAGACTTTTCCTAAGAGGGCATTAGCAGTGTGTGTGGTGCCACAGCAGGACAGGGAGGATGGGCAGCTGTCTCTGCAGTGCTGGTAACCAGACTGTTCCCCTCTCTGTCAGACTGGCCCTCTGACTGGCCAGATAGGTCAGTCTTCTCCATCAGGGAGCCAGGCTTCAAGGGGAATGGCCCACACAGAGCTACAGAATGAAATAGATGGAAAATAATTTAAGTAACTATTTTGTTGACGAGGCTTGCTGTCATGGCGTACGCTTCAACCGTAACTAGAATCAAACTGTTCAGGAGGCATTCAGAAGTGAGGTGTGTCCAGAGGGCTTGCAGCTTGCTGGCCCTCATGACTAAAATGGTCAAGAAATACATCTTTTGTACAAGTTTACAGTTCAGAGCCCCAGGCACTCGGGTTTCTTTTTAAGCACAAAGCAAATCAGCTTTGTATCTGAATTTCTCTAATTCATTTTCTAGCCATGCATTTTTGCAGAAACTTCCATTGTTGGAGAGGCAGGGTGACACACAGCCAGACGAATCCTGCCAAACCAGAAAATGTCTTGCTGCTGCTGTGGCTGCTTTACTGAGCCAGTAGGTGTTGTAAGGTAGTTGGAGAAATATTTTTTTTCCTGTGTACATGTTATACAGAGGATGGTGAAATCAGCAGGAGAAAGAAATTGGGACTGGGGAAAGAGAACAGAGCCATAGCAGAAAAGGGGAATATTATTCCAAATAGTGCTCTTCCTGAGCTAACAAAAAAAATAATCATAGTTTTTTTTAGTGGAAATTTTCAAAAGGTCAAAAGAAACACTGGGTTCTTGATTCTGGGGAAGAGGAGGGTAAGGAGAGAACATGTCAAGGGTACATGTTGAGACTAGAAGAACCAAGAGGGAATTCAAGATAGGGTTGTTNAAGATCTTATAGCAGCCTTCTAGTATCTGAAGGGCGTCTACAGGAGAGATGGGAAGGGACATGTTATCAGGGAATGAAGTGATAGGATGAGAGTTAACAGTTTTAAACTGAAAGAGTGTAGATTTAGATTAGATATTGGAAAGAAATTATTTACTGTGAGGGTGGTGAGGCACTGGAACAGGTTGCCCAGAGAATTTGTGGATGATGCTTCCCTGGAAGTGTTCAAGACCAAGATGGATGGGGCTTTGAGCAATCTGGTCTAGTGGGAGATGTCTCTGTCCCTGGCAGGGGGGTTGGAACTGGATGAACTTTGAGGTCTCTTCCAACCCAAACTGTGCTATGATTCTATTATTTTTAACTGGCAGATTGTGTGGTTGGGCTTGCTGTCATGACTCAACTGTCATGAAGCAACGTAGATTCTGTGCTTCTAGTAGATAAGAGTCTTCTCCAGAACTGATTTTTGTCCATTGTTAATAAGAAAGAAGGAAAAACCTTCCAGCAGGATGACGTGCTGTAGCTCAAATACTTGATAATTCTGTAACCATTAGGACTTTTAATTTCCTTGTCTGGAGAGACTTTAATGTCTGATCGGCATGGAAATGTGACGTCTCTGGATTATATGGAAAGATCTTCATGGCTGATTTCCTGTGTTGACTGGTCAGTGACCTAAGAGGCTTTGTTGGCAGTGTTCCTGGCAGTACTCATAATGTGTTGACAGGAATGGCTGGATATGAACCTGCATTTTTGCATGTCAGCTTTATATAATACAATTTCACTGTTTGTAGAAATAGAATGGCTCATTTCTAAGTGGGAGTCTCTGAGTCTTTCAGGTTTACTTCCTTTTAACAGTTGCTGTAGGGTGCTCATGCTTGTCTTGATCAAATACTGCCTGTATCATCTAGAGGTCTGGGCACTGTTGAACACAGCAAGAAAGATACTCTTGCTTGAGAAAGAGCAGTGTTTTTAGGAGGCTTCATCCAACACAGAGAATAGAAATGAGCTCAGCCAGATTCACTAAGCTCTGTTGAATGAAGGGACCTGAAGGGTGCAAGTTCATAGGCCTAACTGCCAGCCTATTTGAGGATCATGGAGTCATTTTCTTACTCCACTTGAAGGTCTTACTTCAGCTTTACATTAATATCAAAGAACTTCTTTTTCCTGTGACGGCTTGAAATTGAGGTCATCAACCACATTGTTCTCTGCCAGACTATACTAATACTACACCAGGTGTATGTTTCTAGCAGTAAATAACATATACTATGCATCCTTTTTGTCTACATTTAATGCTTGGCTAACACTTCACTACCAGAAAAAAAAATGCATGCCTATGCCTAAGGTCTCCTTCCTCTTGGCTGTCGGGTAAGCAAACTCTGTATACAAAGAAACAGCAGGAACTGAAAAAAATTAGGTGGAGGTTTAAAAGGTGTCATTTAAATGTGACTGGAAGTTTCTCCGTTCACAGGCTTGGAGGGGAAATGAGCAGGATGACTGGATCCCTCGCACCTATCAGGATTTGGAAGGCCTGCCTTGCATTGTTATTTTAACTGGCAAGGACCCTCTGGGAGAAACTTTCCCCAGGTGCTGTTATTACTCTTGCAATATGGTTGTTCTCCAACATGTTTAAATAAGTTGGGGGTTGCATAAGTGGTTTGATACCATCTGGCTATTTTTTTCATTTTTAAAAAAGTGTCGTTTTGACTTTACTTGGGAACAGTTTAAAATTTTGGAAATTGTGGTTTGTGAAAAGTAAATCTACTGTAATGTGTGGGTCAATGAATGGCTGTGCAAAGTACCAAGGAGCATAACTTATGTGCTGAATATTGTAAAATCATTTTCTATTTACTGGCTTATAAAATTGTTCATGAATATTTGATAAGCATTTAAAGATAGGGAGTATTCATCAAAAGAGGGAACAAAACTTTCTTTTTTCTTGGGTTGATTTTTCTAGGTCGTTGAAATACTGTGACCTTCGGCTAATTGACTCAAGCTACTTAACTCGGACTGCATTAGAGCAAGAAGTAGGCCTGGCATGCTGCTATGTCTCCAAGGAGGCAATTCGAGGGCCTATTGTAGCTCTTGACCTTAGTGAGAAGGAGCATGAGAAGGCTAATGGTAGTGAGAATGACTCTGATGAGTTGTTGATAGACTTGGACCGACCCCAGAGCAATAGCAGCGCTGTCACTGGAACCTCAGGTCAGTTTTTCTGCTGTTGCTCTGAAGAACATTCATTCCTACATCACTGGAATTTGAATGCAAACACTGAGATGTTTAGTCAAATGTGGGTTGCTTAGCTGTACACTGCTGCAAGCTACGCAATGAAACGTTGGTAGAACATTCTTTCCACAGTGAGCAATTTCCCTGTGAACAGCTAAAAGGGGATGGTGTTGCAGTGGGAGGATAGTTATGCCATAACTAAAGGTCCCTTGTTAATTTTATTTTTAAACTTACGTTTCACATTTATTGCTAATTCCTTTCATCTAGTGGATCCTGAAAAGATCTTAAAAATCAAAGTAGAAATGGATAGTATAGAATCTTAAGAACAGAAAAATACTCTGTTACTGCAGGGGTAGCTGTTGGTGAGGATGCACATTTGCCACCTTCCCAAAACCAACAGAACGGCTGGGTCTTGCCCTGCTTCTTCACGCATCAATGGATGTCTCCCACCAGGACTTCCCTTCCTTGCACTTCTCAGGCAATTCTGGGTCCTTCCCTTCATTTCCCTATGAGTTTGAGGAATTAAGACAGCAGAACTGGACATTTGCCATACATCAGAGCTTCCCATACACCAACTAAACCTGACTGGTAGGGAGGAGGGAATGTAGCCTAGTTCACATTAAAGTTGCGGTGAAATGAATGCCATAGAAAAGAAGGTCAGATTGATCTACATATACAGTGGTGTGTTAGACTTAAATTTCAGAAGGCTGTATCATCAAATTCCAAATCCCAGATGGGAAATGATAGTTGGGACACTTGTGTTTGGACTCTGGACCCTACCAGAAGGGCTGTTGTCACTCCAGCAAGAGGGACAAGTGAATGCCAATGATTTCATTGTAAATGCTGAAACGCTGAACTCAGCCACAGCAGCCCTCATTGAGCAGGAGTATTTGTATGTTAGGTTTGTACCATAGACCAATTCAGTTCATGATTTTATTATATTGGCCAGTATCTGCTCATTGCCTGTTCTTTGTTTCCCCAGGTTCCCTGGCTGACAACGGTGTAAGCTCCTCGAGCACTGCAGGCAAGTCTCAGAAGCAAGCGTCATCGCTAAACTTTCAGACTGTGGCACACAGCTCAGTAGATGAGGGAACTTACCCCAGTTTTACAGCTGGAGAGACCCTGAAACAAGAATGTGACTCCCTGGGTAACCAGATGGCAAGCAGCACCACTTTGAAACTGTCATCGCTGTCTTCAGTCTCACAGACGTTTCGGTGGCCTGCCCATTCGGCCAAAGACAGCAAGGCCCTGCGTGCGGCGCTGCCACGCATCGTCATCCTGTCAAAAGCTGCCTACTGTCTCCTGAGCTCACAGAAAAGTGGGAATTTGCCTTCCTCCTCTTCCCTCCTGCCTCATGCTGACGTGTCTTGGCTGAGCTCTCTGAGGCCTCTGCTTCACAAGGACATGAGCAGTGAAGAGCAGTCTCTGTACTACAGGCAGTGGACGGCGGCCCGACAGCACCACGCGGACTTCAGCAATCAGGGTGAGGCGTCTGGCTCGAGGAGTTCTCACCCCAGGCGGCTGCTTTTGACAGGACCACCGCAAGTAAGAGAACAGTTCCTTCCTCTTGCCTTCTTAGCAGGATGAGAGGACCAATGATGAGGACTGCAGATCGAATTGTAAAGGCCCCCTGCAAGGTTGCACACAGTTGTGTGTTTCAAGGTCAAATTTTAAGGTTAAATCCATGCTGGAAGTGGTAAGGAGAGCAAGGGTGATGCTGTATGGGTCGTGTTTTGGCCCAAGTGAAATATGTGTGGATGGCACTGGGCGTAAAATTGCCATGAGCATATCAGTAGAGAAGCGGTTAATCACTGCCATTCGCCCTGCGATACAAAAGTCATACAGGCTCTCAGCCAGATTTTGCTCACAGATCCATTTTTTAATACCATTCAGCAGAAATGGGAATGTTATATCTTGCTGCAGGTTCGGACAGAACTAGAATGGCAAAATAGCAGGGGCTTATTTATTTAAAATGTATCCTTCCTTCATAGTAGTTTGAGTTGGGATTTGGACTTTTTTCCATCTCTGGCTCAGGTGGGAAAGACTGGCTCATACTTGCAGTTCCTCAGGATTCTCTTCCGCATGCTGATCCGGTTGCTAGAAGTAGATGTGTATGATGAAGAAGAGATTAATGCCAGTAAGTATTTAGTAATCATTCTTAATATGCATTATGAAGAGCCTCAGTATGTATTATTCAGCAGTGACAAATTTTTAGGCCCACGGAAAGACTATACATTACATCTGCCAGGTGTCCTGTCCATTAGTGATTACTAGACTAACTATAGGTGTCAGCATAGTTTAAATATAGATTAATAAAAATGTAAATTTTACATTGGGCTTAGCTGAGAACTATTACATATATTTTGGATTAATATATTTAGATAGCACTAAAATGAAAGTGAACACAAAACTGTAAATGGGCAACATCTGCCCATGTTATCTCTCCTTGCTGTTTTTTAAGCACTGGCTGCTTTTAAGCAGACACGACATTTAAGAACATTGTGTTTCTGGCCAAAATGTTGCTATTGTTTATGTTTAATTAGAAATTAAATACTAATTTTCAGTAAGACTGTCTTCTGTCTGCAGTTTACGGATCTTAGGCTAAGGAAGAAGGGGAGGGGGACCCGCTTTGGATTTGTGCTCATTTGTCACATCTCACAGATCCATTGACTGCTGTGGCAGGACTTTTGCCTTGACACACACAAACCCTTTAAAACATCAGTCCTCTTCAGGATGTTCTTTACATAACTGTGGTTTTGTAGTGAAGATAACTCCATGATGCGTAAATCTCATGACCATTAGACCAGCATCCCAAAAATGTAGTTGACATCAAATCTCTGAAAAGACTAATTTGTACTTTTGTATTTACCTTTGATTTGGAGCTTTGGAAGCTATTATTCTCTTATTATTTGAACTAAAGTACGCAAGAAACTTAGGATGAAATATCAAACTGTAGGAGAAGTTCTGTGTTGTGCCATCTGACCTGTTGTGTTCACAGCAGCGTGCCACACCCCTGCCAGGAATGCATGGAACTCCAACAGAAGGGCAGTTTAGGTTTGTTTGGGGTTTTTGGTTGTGGCTTTTTTGCTCCCATTACTTCTATTGGAATGCTTTTCCAGAGCCCTAATGTTCTGGTGATTGAAAACACAATTTTATTTTCCAACTCAGAGATGTTCCTGTCCCAATTATAAACATTCTCTATGAGACCAAAGAAAAATGTAAATTAAAATACTTTTTCTCTTCTTTGATATTTGCTTTTACGGTGTAGTCAGGCCTACCCCCTCTCAGCATTCTGTTGGTAGCCTGGATCTTCTTACAGGATTCTGACTAATGACAGGCTCTTTGTTCTCCTTGTTAGTTTAATAGCTCTCGCCTGCACATCTATTTTCAATTTATCCATCTGCTACATGGATGACCAGAACTGAATGTGGTATTCCATGGGATGTTTAACCAGCCCAGGGCGCAACAGCTCATGTATTTCCTTGTCCCCACTGAAAGCCCCGTGATTGATGAAACCTATGATTGCCCTGGTCTTTGCCATCCTTCCATTTCCCTGGCACTGATGTGTGGCTTGTACTTGTGGATTCCTCTACAACTCAGTTGTTTCCAGCTGAGGTGCCCCCAACCTGCTGCAAAAATGCTTGTTATTAGTCCTTGATTGTTCATATGACCCATATTCTTTTTCTGTGAAGTATCACCCAGTTTTTGTTATTACATTCTTTCTGGATGTTCTTTGGTTCCTTCTCCATATTGACAATGACTCTTACAGTGTGCCACTAGCAAACTTAAGCCTTTTTTTTTTTGTTAGTGTTATTAGTGCAAATATTAAGCAGTATGCCTCATCTGCCTTAATGCTTCTGATGTTACATGCTGCCATCTTCTGTTTAATCAATTTGTTCAATTTACAGACCATTCACTTGTCTCCATTTTCTTCAACTGTATTAATAATTTGCCATATAGTATCATATCAAATCCTTAAGTTCAGAAGGATAAGATGCATTGCATTCCTGTCTTCAGGGAAATAGATATATCATCGCTGTATAATGCAAGTAACACAGGATTTCTTTGGTCAACCCCTGTTGCATTTTATTACATTTTTTATTTACGTCAACATCTTTAATTATTTCATTCACCCGCTCCAAGTTGTGAATATCACCAAGGTAAATAGACCCAGAGCTCCATAGGTTACATACATTCTCCTCTTAAATGGTGATAATATATGCCGACACTTGCACTGGAATTGGGCTCCTGCCATATTTCACATACCTGTTTGTTCAGAAAATTGACACAAGGATTATTCTTTCTTTCCGTTTTGAGCGTGTATCAAGCTTTTAGAGCTTTTTGTTTACCTCTTGGCTTATAGTAAACTTTTTATTCCCTTGAAAATGTAATTGTCAAAGTAAGAAGAGAATGAAAAAAAATTTTATACAGTTAAGGTGCCATAGCAAAGAAAATTGTTATTTGTTTTCAAGCACTTTTCTGAGGCCTATCGTAGCTTGACATTTGGCAAAGCTTATTTTATCTCACACGTGTTGACATTTAAGACAAAACTTCATTCACTAGCAAGCTCTTTCCATTCCTTCTGGACTTCATTCATTCTTAGTGTCCTTTATCATGCAGTCCCTCTGAAGCCTCTGTTTCCTGATGGTTTTGTTTTGCTTGGTGTGCTGGCAACTGTGATTCCAAGAAATCCAAGTCTCATTCATAGGCAAGTTCCCGTTTTTTTCAGGGCAGCTGACTTAGAGGGTGAGCTTCCTCAGGGTTTGTCTGTGTGGACACAATAACGTACCTCACCTGACCGGCTGAGTATGTTCATTTGAGCGTTAACACGGTGCCAGTGAGGGTAATGGCCTCTAACCAGCTGCTGGCTCACATCTGGTTGGGTCAGTCAGGGTTAGGGTCTGTAGACCCAACCTTCATTTCATCTGAATTTGCTTTTCTAAAATCAGTAACCTCAGTTACACACCTACTTTTTGTGTATTCTTCCATCTCATTTTAAACTCATGTTCAAGCTGCAGTCCAAGGTTGTTTTCTTTGACCACTGCTTTCTAATGTTCCTATTACTTACACTTGATTTTCTACTTCAGACTTATCTCTGTTGGATCAAAGCAAAAAAGTTCATTGATCCTTTCTGGCCACGTCCTGTTCTCTAACAGGAATGTGTCCTTTACTGCCTTTTATCATGCACCACCAGCTAATAGTTCATAAAGTTATGCAGTCTCTGGCTCCTTGCTTATATCCTTCTGCCTTTTGCTTCTCGTTTACCCAATGCTCCTCATTCCACCACAGAGAGATTCAGACTACACCTGTATCTTCTGCACAGATAGGACCATTCATTTGAGCATTCTATGCTTAAACCAGAGTGAATTATACCTCAGTAGCTTGGTGAGAAGCAGAGCAGAAAGATACCTCTGAATCTTCTTTGCTTGCTTGCAGTTTCCAAGGAACGACCATTTCTTTGAAATGGCTTTGTGTGGATTATAATTTCAATTTTGGTCATATTTATGATGTTCAGATGTGTGTGTGTGCCCCTGAGAGACACCTCTGTGTGTGTGTGTTTGCCCCAGTATGAGCTCCTGTGCAACTGTAAATTAGCAAATATCATATAAACACCATTCAGTGGATGTCTGACACTGCTTACCTGACGTGTGTTGCTGCAGACCATACAGAAAACAGTGAAATTACTCAGTCCAGCAATGACCACTGGCCGGATATTGAGATCTTCAGCAAAATGTCTTTTGACCTGAATGTACATGACCCCAAGTTCCGAACCATAAGTCCCGTATACACTGAACAACTGTCAAGAGTGAAACAAGGTAAGGAGAGGTTTTTAGGGCCCCTTTCCTACAAAGAATAAGGTTTTATTGGTTTGACAGAACACATGAGTTCACAAGAAACTGTAATCTCCAAAACGAAATGAAACAAAACAAATTGGATTTACAATTGTTACTGGGGTCATATTATTTATAAAATTTCTGTTTTCTTTGTGCACAGAAACAAGCAAAGAAACAAAACCAGAGGAACCTAAGAAAAGGGAGACTGTGTCCATGATGTTGACTAAATACGCAGCTTACAATACGTTCCATCACTGTGAGCAGTGCCATCAGTACATGGACATTAATCCTGCTGCACAGGTTGGTGTCAAGGTCCAAGGGTAAACTGCATCCTTGATTTCATTGTGGTTTCTCCAGGCATTCTGCTCTGGTCTCAGGACTCATGCTTTCACCTTCCCTGAGATGGAACTGTTTAATTCTTCCATTCTCAGGGGAGATACTGAGCTATAGATCTTGGAGCTTCAGCTGTGTCTGCTGTGTTCTGCATGAGCAGTTCTCCTCTCCAGCTGCCTCTGACAAAGGGTGAACATTTGACTAGCTGTCTCAAACCAGAGGGTTTGCAGGGGTGAGGACTTGTCTTAACCTAAATCCAAGCATCCACACCTGTGATGGGAGACTGGAAGGCCTCCTTCTTCCTCCCTTTGAATGTAACTGTGTGTGCTTCTCAGCAGTAGCTTGTGAGTCAATAGACAAAAATGACGAATTTTAGCTGTTCAGTTAAAAAACTTTTGATCTCTGAAACAAACAGTTATGCTCTCAGGAGATGCTGCCTGATAAGATTATTCCTGGCTAATAGCACAGAAATTATTTCTTAACCACCAACAACAGTTTACTTGGAGGTTTCTTGTCTCAAATCCTTCTTTCCTTGCTTGCTGACCTTTTCCAACAGCTTGTTATTACCCTAACACAGCGTAGACACAATGGCCTGGCAATGTACAATGTTCAGTTACCTTGGAGCAGCACCAGCAGGTCTGGTTTAAAGCTCGTGCTTCATTAACTATGTTGACACAAGTAAATCCTCCCAAAGGACATTTGTTTGTCCTTCCACTCATCTTTGTGCATATGGTCAAACATAATGACAAGCAATAAATGTAGATACCTGCTTTCATGTGTGAGTTGTGCGTATAGAATTATGATAGTTGAACTTGCAGAAGTTGCACATCCAAAGGGGAGTCGTTGGATAGCAGGCATTAGGAAGGGAGAGAGATTCTGCAATGCTTGAACAGAACCTAAATAAAGCCCCTTTCATTTTTCATCTTTCCCTGGGCTAATTATTTCAATTCTTCCGTAACGATTATAGAAAGATGACTGCTAAGAGTAAACGATTCGACCTTGTAGCAAGACAGGTGCTTCTGTAGGATGAAACCTGATGGCACGTGCAGGCACTTTGTGTGCACTGACACGGTTCAGTGAAGCGCTGTACAAACTTCAGCTCACCCAAGTTCTTCAGAGCCTCGTTAATGGCCTGCTCAGCCCTTGTTGCCCAGCTGCTTAGAAGAATATTGACACAGGAGAGATACTGTGCTGACGCAGCCGTGCTGCTGCTGAGGTGTCTGAATGGCAGTGCAGTCTGCTGTGGAGGGACATCCCTGCACTACACTGCCTTTTCAATCTGTCAGAAAAATTTATGTGGACAGTTTGTTTCCTAATACATATATTTCTCACTTCTCCTTGTAAATACTGATAAAAAAAATCCAGCTCAAACAGACTTCAGAAGAATACAGTTTGGTCTAAGATCATTACTTAGTACAGAAAGCTTATTTTTTTCATAGCAAGGCCAATTTCATGCCTAGATAAAGGCAGAGGATGGTAGAGGATAATGAGAATATAATAGAGTTATTTTCAGTTCCTGCAAGAGAATGTTTTGGGTGTTCTTCTCTGATGGCTTCCAGTATTGTGGCTGTAAGAGCAGGTTGCCTTTATATTCCTGATGTGTTACTTCCTTGCAAATCTTTCTTCCACCTTTTCTGTTGTATACAGATATCTGACTCCACTCTTCATGCATTCACGTTTTCATCCTCGATGCTAGGAGAAGAGGTTCAACTGCATTTTATAATCCCCAAGTCCAAAGAGAACCATTTTGTCTTCAGCAAGCAGGGAAAACATCTAGAAAGCATGCGTCTCCCCCTCGTTTCTGACAAGGTGCGTGTGCTGCTCTTACCCGCCTGCTGGCTCTGTACACTGAATGCAGTCAGCCTGATAAACCTGTGCAAATTAATGGCAGTTGGCTGAAGGGGGGGGTGGGGGGGGTCTATTTTCTTTTTGTTTTAAAATCCTTTGCAGAATTCTTGCCTGACTGCCCTTAGAACTGGGGTTTTTGAGGACAATCGTTCCTTTTCGCATTCCTAATTTCCAGTACATACGTGTTGCAGTGATTAATAATCTTAAAATCACAGAATCACAGGATGATATGGGGTTGGAAGGGAACTCTGGAGATCATCTAGTCCAACCCCTCCTGCCAAAGCATATCCCTCTAGAGCAGGTTGCACAGGAACTTATTCAGGTGGTTTTGATCACCTCCAGAGAAGGAGACTCCACCACCTCTCTGGGTAGCCTGTTCCAGGGCTCAACATGCACACTGTCTACAAAAAATCCAGTATAAACAATAAAGAAATAAAAATCTATATTGTAAATAACCCGCTTTTTACCTAATGTTGCCAAAATATCTCTTGTTCCAGCAGAATCTGAACGCAGTCAAGAGTCCTATCTTCACTCCATCAAGTGGACGTCATGAACATGGCCTCTTGAATCTCTATCATGCCATGGAAGGCATCAGCCACCTTCACCTTCTTGTAGTCAAGGAGTACGAAATGCCGCTCTACCGTAAATACTGGCCCAACCACATCATGCTTGTCCTGCCAGGCATGTTCAACAATGCTGGCGTTGGTAAGAAACACCATCCATGGCTGTGAAGATCCCAAAATCCATGTTGGCCAGCGTGGGTCAAGTTGTAGAAAACCTTGCAACAGCTCCTCACATTCATGCTGTGATAACAGCGGCAGTAGCTGTGCAAAATGCAATGATGTATAAGAACGTCTCTTGGGGACGTGGAATATGTGTTTGTATCGATCACTGTCTTCTCAGTTTGAAGTCGGATGTTTTGTAGGCCGTATTCACTCATTTTACTCAGCCCTACTGTGTGAATGTTCATTCCAGACATTTTACAGATGGTATTTTGATTGCAACTCCTTTAGTCAGCTGAAGCTAACGATATTAACTGCAGCTGAACACTGTGGGCTTGAACTTTGGACTTCATTGTCATGGGTGCTGAGTATTTCCTGCAAGAAGTTTGAAGTAGCTTCAGTTTTAGAATCTCAGCCCCTTCTTAGTTCAAGTTACTTTATTAGTTCCCACAAAATCATGTTCTGCAGTCTCTTAAAAGGTCCAGTCTTCTTGGTATCTGTCTTTTAGATTTACTCACACTGAAAAAGGAACATAATGATTTCTTTTTAACTAAGGTATTATGAGTACTAAGTTTATAAAGGGTAATGTCTGCAGATGTTCATGTAACCTTTCTCTGGGAGGAAAGAGTGATAAAGTCTAATAGAGATCGCTGTATGTCATCTTTTTATGGTATTTTCTCAGGTGCTGCCAGGTTTCTTATTAAGGAACTTTCCTACCACAACCTAGAACTGGAACGAAACCGCTTGGAGGAGCTGGGAGTGAAGCGCCAGTGTGTGTGGCCATTCATCGTGGTCATGGATGACTCCTGCGTCCTGTGGAACATGCACAGTGTCCACGAACAGTCGAGGTAAGTGACCACCCAGCACTGGGGACCTTGTGCTGATCCAGCACAGACAGCAGCACACCTGTGACTTAGGCTCGGCTCTAGCGTCTGACAAGGGTGAAAGACCAGGCAACTGGAAGAGTTGAGCAACTGGAGCCACTGGTAATGTACTCAAAATATTGCTGAGCGAAAGCAACTCTTGGCTTTGATGTAGGTAACATCAGGCTGCCTGTCCAGAGGGCCTCGTAGAGGTCATTATTCACTCAATTATTATGTATTCAGACAGCCCAGGAACTGTGCACTTGGATATTAGATGTATTGTCTGAAGTGCAAAAAATAATCAGCTTTTCCACTCAGGGCAGTAGGAAAGTGTAGATTTGTCCTGTTGGCCACCACCATCCAACCTCCTGCTGTTGAACACTTCCACCTGGCTCTGCCAGTTCTTCTTTGCCTAAGGCCACTCTTGCTTTTAGTTACTATTTGAGTGATTTCTTAATACGTTACTCTCCTGATTTTTCTTCTGTTTTGATTCATTTTATGTTTCTCAATGAAAACAGTTTATTTGGGAAACTTTAGCTTTTTAGAAGGGCTTAAGCTCTGGCCCTTCTCAGCACTTATACTGTCCATTATGGAGAAATAGCCCTCCAGAAAATAGCTATTCCAGAATAGCTTTCCTTGGTGCATTAGGGCGATTCCTTTTCCCTTTCTAAATTGCTGTATAACACCTTATTCTGCTGAAAGGCCTGTTTATTCTTATAATTCAGTGGGCTAAGTTTAGTTGGCTAAAAATTCTGTGTTGATGTGTGTGTTTTTACAGCATCTAGAATAAACACTCTCAGTTGTTAATGGAATTTCTTGGGCCTTTTTATACACATCTATGTATTGATATGCAGTGTGTGTTATATCAAAATAATAAGCTATGTCTGTATGTTGTGCAGCCAGTCTCTGGAGCCTGGGGGTTCCAGCAAGAACGTGTCTCTGAAGAGCGTCCTCCAACACATTGAAGCCACCCCCAAAATTGTTCATTATGCAATACTGGGTGTTCAGAAATGGAACAGCAAGCTGAATGCCAGGAAAGCAAAGGCTCCGTTCTCCAGGTGCCACGTGCATGATTTTATACTGCTCAACATAGACCTGACCCAGAATGTGCAATATGATCTGAACAGGTAGGCTATATATATATATATGTATATATGTGTGCGTGTGTGCATCACAAGAATACGACGTGGAGGGTGTATGTTGCACCTGAATGAGTCAGGCACCAAAATAAACTTGCCATCAGCCAAAAGAAGTGGGAGAGACAGACCGTGAGGCCAGAGGAAGGGAAGGCTGCAGGGGGCTGAAGAGGAGGGGGAGAAGGAAGAAAGTTCAGGAGAAATAAGTAACCAGGAGACCAAATATTGAGGTTAGATCAGTCACAGCAAGAGTGTGGAGCTTCTGGAGTGCCTCTGTGAGAGGCAGGAGCCTTTTGCATGACTAAGAACTATAGGTAATGGCTGAGCCAGGGCTTTGTCAAATGCTATGAGGCGGGAGGAGGGATTCCTTGCATTTCCTTCGGAGTCAGCTGTCCTCCCTATTGCCACTTGGCTTTGCTTTAAAAATAGATGCATAAATAACTTTCCACTGTTTCTTTTCTTCCCCACCTCTTCACCTAGCTCCATCCTAAAGTATCTGCAATAAAGCGTTGTTATCGTGGGGCTTTTAACCTCTAGTTTTTATCTCAGACTGAGGCAATATCCAATTCCAGTTTTGAGGTTAAACCTATTTCTGCTAGCCACAGACTGGCCCTGGGGTACCTCGCCCTGGTCTCCTACTGCTGTTTTCAGGGATCCTGTATATTTGAGTGAGGAATTGTAGCCTGTCAGTGCAAGCTGGGGTCTGGCGTGGCTTCCCAGAGCTCTTGATTTCACATTCTCTGGCTGGCTGAATCATGAGGTTGGAATCAGCCCACGGAAGTGAGCAATTACCTCGTAAATAGTGCAGGATAATCTTTACTTCTCAGCTGCTCCGTCTCCCCTTAGCGCCAGGTGTTTGTCAAAGCCACATTTGTCCCCTGATTCCAGTTTATCAATAAACATGTTGTATAGAACTGGCTTGTTCAGAAATAGAGGTTGGTGACTGCAGAGCTTCTCTCAGTTCTAAAATGTGTATGAAAAAATAGCTAAAAAGAGGAAAGGAGAAAGGAAAGGATGGGGGAAGGAAAGGGGAAAGTAAAGGAAAGGAAAGGGGAAAGGAAAAGAAAGGGGAAAGGAAAAGAAAGGGGAAAAGAAAGAAAGGGGAAAAGAAAGAAAGGGGAAAAGAAAGAAAGGGGAAAGGGGAAAGGAAAGAGGAAAGGAAAGGGAAAGGAAAGGGGAAAGGAAAGAGGAAAGGGAAAGGAAAGGGGAATGGGGAAAGGGGAAAGGAAAGGGGAAAGGAAAGGAAAGGAAAGGGGAAAGGAAAGGAGAAAGGAAAGGGGAAAGGAAAGGAGAAAGGAAAGGGGAAAGGAAAGGAGAAAGGAAAGGGGAAAGGAAAGGAGAAAGGAAAGGGGAAAGGAAAGGAGAAAGGAAAGGGGAAAGGAAAGGAGAAAGGAAAGGGGAAAGGAAAGGAGAAAGGAAAGGGGAAAGGAAAGGAGAAAGGAAAGGGGAAAGGAAAGGAGAAAGGAAAGGGGAAAGGAAAGGAGAAAGGAAAGGGGAAAGGAAAGGAGAAAGGAAAGGGGAAAGGAAAGGAGAAAGGAAAGGGGAAAGGAAAGGAGAAAGGAAAGGGGAAAGGAAAGGAGAAAGGAAAGGGGAAAGGAAAGGAGAAAGGAAAGGGGAAAGGAAAGGAGAAAGGAAAGGGGAAAGGAAAGGAGAAAGGAAAGGGGAAAGGAAAGGAGAAAGGAAAGGGGAAAGGAAAGGAGAAAGGAAAGGGGAAAGGAAAGGAGAAAGGAAAGGGGAAAGGAAAGGAGAAAGGAAAGGGGAAAGGAAAGGAGAAAGGAAAGGGGAAAGGAAAGGAGAAAGGAAAGGGGAAAGGAAAGGAGAAAGGAAAGGGGAAAGGAAAGGAGAAAGGAAAGGGGAAAGGAAAGGAGAAAGGAAAGGGGAAAGGAAAGGAGAAAGGAAAGGGGAAAGGAAAGGAGAAAGGAAAGGGGAAAGGAAAGGAGAAAGGAAAGGAAAGGAAAGGAAAGCATGGGGAAGAAATGATTGATGCCAGGACACGATGAAGATGAGAGGGCTCGCCAGGATGGGGCAGGAGCAGACAGACACACTGAAAACTTGTTTGGTTTTAAGATGACCAGAAGTTGTTTTCCTACACATTGAAGGAATGAGTCCAGAGCTCTGTAGAGAATTCGTACAGGCACCACATCAGATGGTCTCCCAAACCCGCTGCTGAGCCCGTTCCGGGGCATTTCAGCAGCAGGTGTGTGAGTGCTGGCTCACACGCAGCCGCCAGGCAGCTGGTTCAGTGACCTCGTGTTCAATGTCCAGGTATTTCTGCGAAGACGTAGATTTTAATCTGCGAACCAACAGCAGCGGCCTGCTCATCTGCCGCTTCAACAACTTCAGTGTCATGAAGAAACATATTCAGGTTGGAGGACAGAAGGACTTTGTTGTTAAGCCAAAGATCATGGTGAGTGTGGAGGTATGCTCCATCATACGTAACGGGTAAAATCGGGACCCATTTTCCCTAGAAAGAATGAATTCTCTAGCCTTTTAGATTTATTTCGTGCTTATTTGACACGTGACATTCACGTCCTGCTCCGTGGTAGGGCTGTCACACCGGAAATAGAAAATTATTTTGCTGATGATAAATTACTGACAATAATCCTCCTGATCTATTAGAAGATGGACTGGGATTGGAAAGAGTTTGGTCTGGCTATTCAGTGGTATCTCTGAGGGAGGAAGAATTTGCAGACACAGACTCTAGAAAGCAGGCGAGTTGTACTGGACCTGGTTTTAAAAATTTTAGCACAGCTGCTGGTTTCCAGTGTTCACTGGTCTGTGATGACCTTCAGCCCTTGCACTTGCTGACAAAAAGAGACCCGAGGAAAGGCACTGAGAACTGGAACCTTCTGAAATCCACCCAGGAAATCCAAATATTTATAAAAACGGTGTGGGGATACCAAATATTTTATACAGAGTATGTTGGGCCTGTGCCTCCCTGTGGAGGTTATCTTTCAAAGGGTTGATTTTCATCTAAGAATCTTAGAGTTGGTGATCCTCATGGTTGTAAACACATCCCATACCAACCCTCTTTTTAAAACATCAGCTCCGTATTTCAGATTTAACTGACTAAACCCTGGATTTGAGTATTTTGGGAGATCATTTTCTGAATTTGCCTTTTCTTGTGGTTGCAGTGGAGTCTCTACAGGCCAGGCCAACATGTAGAGATGGACTGGCCTACGAGAAAACTCCGTAGAAAGCATTTTCTGTGAATGACTCCACGCAAGGAGGATGTCATTTCCTATACTGTCCAGGACTAAGGGCTTTGTGACAATTGGAACTCCCTATTTTATGTCCCTTCTTTAGGCAAGAGGATATCCACAGAAGTACTTAGCAAGCACACAACAATTTATCTTTGTGCTGTGGTGCTTTGTCAAAATCAAGTGGGGATTTTTGATCCTTCGCCCCAGCTTGCTCTCTTTTCCAGTCCTGTCGTAGTGATCACTTTCCCAGCTGGAGGAACTCCTGCAGATCAGATAACCCCGAGTAGGTGGGTTAAAAGGGGCTCCCCTTGGTTTCATTGCAGGTTTCGGAGAGCCTGGCACCAATAATGCCTCTTCAGTACGTCTGCGCCCCCGACAGTGAGCATACGTTGTTGGCGGCCCCATCCCAGTTTCTCCTGGAGAAATTCCTTCAACACGCAACGTACAAACTCTTCCCAAAGGCCATTCACAACTTCAAGAACCCGGTGTTGGCCATTGACTGCTACCTGAACATCGGGCTCGAGGTACAAAGTATTTGCAGGGATAATGGGGGCGAAGACATGTAAATCTTTACTTCCACATCTTTCTTGTGTTGAAACCCCCTTCTTTGATGAACCCGCAACATCAGTGGTAGCGTTTGAACACTGTGGTCTCAGAGAGTGAGACTCTGCAATTGGAGGTAAAGGACCAACCCCACTGGAAGAGCTGGTGGTAAAGCCTCGCTGGCTGGTGAGGATGGATGAGTCCAGTGATGGATTGATGGGATTTGCAAAGGAATTGGGTGTGTCTGTCTGAAGTAATACTTCATATGAAGCAAAACTTTGAAAGCCATTCTTGATGGAATTTAGTGTGCAGCATAGTCTGCACAAAAACTATTGACAGATATTTTTTTTAGATCACTGTCTTATCATACAGCTTTGGTTTTTTTAATCTGGGTTTGATTTGTCCTTGTCCTTGCAACAAACTTGCTTTGGCTGAGAGAGTTTCTGATACGACCCTTGTCTGGTGGTTTGCTTCACCGATGGACAAAGCTCATCCTTTGTAATGGAGCTCTCCTTTTAGATGCTTTTCTTTTTATGAACCTTGGTTTCTAGGGAAACCAGGTTTTTGCAAGTATGTCTTGGATGTCTGTGGGTAGGGAGAATAGAATTTTTGAACCTATTTGTCACTGAACTGGGTCTGAAGCAGGGTGAAAGTCTAACAAGGGTTTTGCTCTGACTTTTTTCCGAGTTCCGTGGCAAGATAGCGAAGGAGTCCTTTGATAGAGAACAGCCATCACAGCACTGAAATACAGGACAGCTGGGTGCTGGGAACCTCTTAGTTGATGCCTGTGGTCAGCGAGACAAGACACGTTCCGAGGCAGAGGAGCTCAGGCTTCAGCAGTTTCAGTACTGATGGAGTTGCTTACTGTGTTAGACCAATGCATCCCAATTAGAACAACCTAACTGATCTTAGCAGCTGCTATAAGCAGGTTAATTCATAGAGAAGCAGAAAACAGACCTGGATTACAGAGAGCCCTGAAATAACGTGTTACAGGCTCGGTGACCACATCTGAATCTAGAAGTTTGTCCTGTAGTTGTTTCCTGGGGGAAGTCTCGGTGCTGCTTTCTTGCTGGATTTTATTTCTCCCAGCGCCGGTGGGGACTCATCACGTATTGAAGTCTGATTTCAGCATTTTCTGACACAGAACTGCTTCCTGTCTTTTCCCTTCCTGTTCCAGGTGGCTATTTGCTACGTCAGCTCCCGCCCGCACTCGGTCAACGTCAACTGCGAAGGGGTGTTCTTCAGTGGACTCCTGCTCTATCTCTGCGACTCCTTTGTCGGCGCAGACCTTCTCAAGCGGTTCAGGTTTCTGAAAGGTAATCTCCTTGCTCTGCTGGGCATCCCGGCTGCTCTCCTGCCAAGTAACAGCACTGAAGGGAAAGGCAGAGGAATAAGCAGCTTCATGAAACAGCTCCATTGTTTCTACAGTTAGTGCTGCTGTTGTTTTCAAAAGAAATAGATGGAGCGTTTCTTTCAGGAGCGTATAAAACCTCTGTTCCTGTTGGTAAGAACTGCAAGTGATCGATCCTTCACTTAGCTTTGATGAATGCCCTTCACTAAATGATTTTAAAGTGGCATCAAATGGAAATACATGCAGAAAAACAAAGAGAGGTGGAAATGGGTCGGTGAATCGTGCAGTCAGCAACGTGAGCATTCAGAGCACGGGTTACTGATGAAGACAAGAAATTCTGCTCTAGGAATTTGTCTATAATAATGACAGATATTCTGAACTGCAGATGGGGGCAGCTCTTAACTGAAGGACGATGGGGGTCTACCACCCAGCAGAGCTTTATAAACCTCGAGGAAGTCTTTCTTTATCGTTGTATTTTAATACTAACAAATAGCAAATTGCCTTCGGTGCTCAGTAAAGCTGAAGAATGTTGCAGAGCTCTTTGTGGTGGCCCATCTGAGCCATTTCCTTCTTGTGCTGAGCACGGCTGGAAGGTTTTATTCTTTCGGCATAATGATCAGTAGTGATTTAAGGATCTTGGATTCAAGTTAATGTTCTCTCTTCTATGGCTGGTGATACTGATACCAGTCAGTACAGAGCAGACCCCACACTAGCCTGTCCCTGTTGTCCTGCAAAGGGACACGTGTCCCTGTCCCTGTCCAAGGGCTCACGGGACTGATCTGTGCCTGGGCTTGGCCCGTTGTTGATAGACCCTCCTGATACTCCTGGCAGCAGAGATTTCTTTAAAATCCCCTAGGAAAATGACTGAAGGAGATAAGAGTTATTATTGCACCCTGAGAATCTAACCTGGTTTTCAATTGAAGGTGCCACCCTGTGTGTCATATGTCAAGACAGAAGCTCGTTACGGCAGACCATAGTCCGGTTGGAGCTGGAGGATGAGTGGCAATTCCGACTTCGGGATGAGTTTCAAACAGCAAACAGTAGTGATGACAAGCCACTCTATTTTCTTACTGGCCGCCACGTATAAGCTTCGCCAAGACATCCCGAACAAGAGAAAAAAGAAAGAACTTTTTTTTTTTTAAAAAAAAAAGTACAATCACTGTGGAGCAAAGTGCAACCAATATTTATCTAGACTGCTCGAAAGGATTCCCCACGATTCTGAAGTAGGCTTTATTCCTAGGGATAAAATTACCACATCGGTTACGATTTAAAGGATCCTGGATTCCAGTTGTCACATCAGTCGCCACCGCCGACAGTAAGGCCGCAGCCAAACCAAGCTGCAGGATCTGGGAAGAGGATGCAATTAGAAGAAGAATCCTTTGTATGTTCAGCTGCGCTAGGGGAAGGGGCTGCTCCAGCAGCTGCTCACTTGAATGTGTTACATGAAATGCAACCCGGCACGTGGAATTTGTTGAAGAAATGTGGAGGAGAGCCCACCGTGTCTCTTCAGCTCTGTACTCTGGTACAGGAATACTCAGGGGTTTGAAACTACAATGTAACGTAGATGTTTGTATTCAAAAGGAATAGTCTCGTTCTCTGTGCAGTGTTAGTTTAAAGTTTGTAGCTGTGTGTGTGTTGAAACTGTCTTTGGCAAAATTTCCACAGGTGTTTAAAGTTTACTACTTAAACCTGAACAAATCGGCAAGTGCGCGGCAGGCACAGCGCGCCCAGGCTCTCCCGTCAGGCACCTCCTCCTCCACTCCAGGGACAAAGCCAACGGCTTCTGCTGGATGCTCCCTCCTCACTGGGAGGCCGGAATAACTTGCCAGAGAATCGCCTTCGGTTTCTCACTCCCGGCAGAGTTCTGAAAGCCTGTGGTCCGTCCTCCTGTCCGTATGGGAACGAGTCCTGCTGTCCCTCCCATGCCTTTGTGGCGGGCCGTACTCAGCTTGCTCTCCCTGTCCTTTCCCCTCAGCTCCGGTTGGCTGCGGAGCTGAGGTTCCCTCTGTCACGTCATGCCTGTCTGTGAGGCAACATCCCAAAAAACCTGCGGGAGGAAGGCAGCGCTGCCCGAACTGGAGCGGAGAGAACCAGGAGGAATTTTCCAGCGGCTCCAGGGGGAAGTCCCAGGGAGGTGGGACTGCTCAGGAGAAACTGTCCCCCAAACAAGATCATCGTGTGCACCAGCTGACACTGTCCTCCTCTTGCTTTGTGCTTCACCTCTGTAAATACCGTCCCTGGCAGCCGCCGCAGGTTGTTCTCCGGACGAGCCCGTTGCTGATCCTCCTTGAGCTGCTCCGGGATGGAGGCGGAGCAGCAGCAGGTTGGCGTTGTCAGGGTGAAATCGTAGCGCTCCCGCCCTCAGCACGGGTCACCCCCCTCAGGTGTTTGGGCACAAAGAATGAAATCATCTTCCTTCACGTCATCCACCCCTTCACTAAAAAGAAAAATGCAGTGTGTTCTCAAAAGCAATGGAGGATTATCAGCTTCCTCCCCAAAAAGCAACGGAATTAACGCGTCTTTACACTTGACCTGCAACCCGTTGGAGAAGGACCTGCCAAAACTGCCTTTTTTTTCCTTTTTTTTTTTTTTTTCCTCTTCGGACCCATAGTGTTAATTGAGCAACTTTTTTTTTTTTTTACCTTGTGAAGAGAGATGTTTACAGATGAAAAAACATAATATATTCAAGGGAGGCTGAAGGAAAATGGGTTTGCATTTGTCTGCGTTAATGTAGCTTAACTCTGACGCTGTAAATTTAGCAGATTTCAGACGAACAACCCGTTGGCTGTAAATGTATTCTTCTGTATTTGCCTTCAGCTACAACCTGCCTTATCCAGCTTAACACTTGGAAGAAGTAGGGATGTAAAAGATGCCTCTCGGAGCTTTTGCTACACACCTGAATGTATTCCAGTAGTTCTGGTTCTGCCGGAAGGGCTTGAGGCCGACCCCGAGTCTCAGCGTGATGAACGAGTTTCGGGTACTACGTCTCCAAAAAAAACGGTTTCCTTTTTGTTTGTGTGTTTGACGTTTGCACTAAGTTCTTAAAATCCCAGGTGCAGAGACTGCTCTGAGGCATTAGCCCCCTGGGGAAGGCAGCGAGGAAGCGTCCTGAAGGATGGAGAAGTCGGGGGTTATTTCCCTGCCTTTCCCCAAGCGGGGGCAAACCCATTTCCATCACGCTCTGGAGGCGTTTGGGTCGGGCTGGGGCCGGAGGGTGCTCAGCCCAGGCCAGCGCCAGGGGGTCGGGGCCTGTCCCACCCCCGGGAAGGAGACCGGTACTTGACAGCTCAGTTATTGCCCTTTCCATTCTGGTTTGAAAACCATCCCAGCCCCTCCGGGCCCTTCTGTTGAATGTATTCAACTGGCCAGCGTCATGTTGTACCTGTAGCTGTTCTTGCCTATTCACAGGTTAAATTTGAATGTAAACTAAGATTTAAAGAATCATATGCAGATGCTTTTTGCTTAACTTATGTAATTGCTTTTTTTTTTTTTTTTTTTNTTTTTTTTTTTTTTTTTTGCGACTTTTGGAAGAGGGTTAAAAATGTTGCTTTCCTAGTGTAAAGTTTTCTTAACCAAAAACTTGGTGAATTTAGCTTCACTAGTCAGTCTACCTCATGTTATCGTTTATGAACTGAAACTGTCTCAAGTTGTGGCTCTGGTATGTTTATAATGTGCTCTCATTAAATTTGAATATATTCAGTTCCCATTTCAGTCTGCTCTCTCCTCGCTGGCGCTTTGCACAGGACACTCCTTCTTTCTTCCCCCAAGGAACCCACCTCGTCCCTGCTGACGGGAACCCCACTCGCCCATTTTTAAGGAGTTAACGTGGGGCACGGCCAGGGTGGGAGATCTTTGGAACTAAGCGCTTGTGACCCGGGAGAGCAGGTTTGTGTCAGGCTGGAAAAATCAACTTGTAACTCCCTTAACAGCTGGAAAACACACCTGGGTGTTGCTCAAGCACAAACTCAAGGGGAGCAGCAGCAGCACTTCAGCCCTTCTCACTTCCCAGACCCACCGGGGAGCATCCCCTTCAGATTTCCTGAGAACCTACACCCCTTTTAATGCCAAAAATCCTTTACGCTTTGCTCACAATCCCCTTGAAAATGCAAAGTGGCAGCTTGGAAACGGCAGCCGCTGCAGCCCAGCATCCACCTACGTCAGTTTTAAGGCCCCCGAGTAACGTTTCAGAGGTGGTGCGAGGTCTTTGCTTTAGCTCTAGGCCAAGCACAATGTGAACAGGAGTATCCTGACTCACTCCACCTCGGTTCCCAAATTAAACCGTAAGGCAGGAAAGCTTTAATTTAATTTAAACTTATATTAGAGCATGTAAGCGATTCGTTAAGGCTGGAGGCATCGCCTCTGGCTGTACCATAAACCTTGTAGAAGGCTCCCACAAGGATCAGGAGCTCCAGGGGAGCCGCGCCTTGAGGGTGTGACATAAATGCCTTGTCCCAAAGGGAATTCTGAGCACACGCAGGTACAAATGCAGAGACTCTGTTCTCCAGAAACTGCCTCAAAACACACGCTGCCACTAAGGTATTTCACACACAAAAGTATGAAATACACTGAGAATTCATTCACGCTTCGTATCGATACAGAGTAACTTTAAAAAAAAAAGCTATCAAGTATTTTATTTTTAATCTATCTACATTATGTACAGATCAAGAAAGGCCACAGCAGTTTTGTCAACATACAAACCCTTTAAAAGAGGAGAGATTTACGAAGGAGTGACAAGTATCGAAGTGAAGTCCACTAACAAAGGTACATACCCAGTAGGGTACTTGAAGAAAAGGGACAAGTACCCCAAGTCCTTGGCGGGGGCTGGGGGGGGAGGGGAGGGATGGCAGAGTCCATCTTTATTACTCTACAGCTTGTCTAGGGGAGGAGGGGACAGTGACAGCACTGGTTTCCACCCAAGTCAGCTCCCTCACACCCACCCCGGCACACAGAACGCACCCCGGAAGTCACGGGGCAGCTTGGCCAGGGTGGCTGCCCGCGCTGACCGCAGCGCAGCGCTGCTTGCCCGGCCGCGAGCGAGCGGAGCCTGGGAGGGTTGAGCAGGGCAAGGGTAAGGGCCAGTGGCTGCCCCCGGGGGCCGGTGGCCTCACCGGTGTGTCACCAGGTTAAGAACTTCAGCACCTACTCGTCAGGGAGATGGGGAGTCGGCATTAGTTTACAGTCCACTATGAACAATTTGCTGCTGCATGTAAACATGACTAACTAGATAAAATACAATCAAACTTCTGTAAAAGTTAATAAAATAGCTTTCTTTTAGAAAAACAAAGTTAGCCTATTACTGCATTGTTTACAATTTTAATAAAATAGTACAACCTTGTGGTTGTTACCAGTCCTGAGTTCGCTGTAAGAAAAATGGCCCTGGCTTCTGCTGAAGTTCTGCACCCGTGTGGCGCGTCCCGGCAGAAGTCTCCCGGTGGAAAACAGAATTCCCTTGGGAGCAGTTAAGTCTGGTGCTGGCCGTTGAGGAAGTTGTACACCAGGAACCGGCCGGTGCCACAGTACTGCGTCGCAAAGAGCTTGCCATCGGGAGTGGGGTCAGAGAAAGCGATTTCTTCTTTACTTAAGTATGAGCCATAGATGAAGTTGCTCCTGTTTAAACAGAAATTAAAAGAGAGAGAGAGAGAGAATTCATTACCTTCCAGGAATAGTGCAGGAAGATTTATGCTATTAGGCCACAAACCACTCGTTAAGTGGCAGGGAGACTGAAAAGGAAGCAGCTCTATGAGGAGGAGATGGCTGTGTTTCTGTGAGCTGTCTCCTCCTTCCAAAGGGTGCGGAGAATCACTTCTTCTGGGAAGGTTTTTGTGAAGTATTTTAGAAGGAACGTTCATGCAGAGCCGTTACTTGCGACCTGCATCAAGAGTTCAAGTTCAGAGCTTTGGAAAAAGGTTGAATCCATCCCAACGATTTCTTCATGGAAAAGAGACTGCTCGGGCTGTGACTGCGGTCACTGGGAACGGACCCGTCACTACAGATCAGAGGGGGCTCAAAGGACCCGATGAAACTTTAAGTTCCTGGTTTGAAAAACAAAAAAACCCAAGCCCACAACAACCCAAACCAAAACCATTTGACATCTGAATGAGAGCACATCTTGGATTAACTTAGAACATCCAAGAACATACCCTTAAGGTGTAATTCATAAGGGAAACACTGTCAGTATTAACTGTACGGAAAGGAAGAGCTGATTTGCATAACTGCTTTGTGGAAGTATTTTTTTTTTTATGTTTTATTCTTATTTGAAGAAAGAGGAGAGAGTCAAGAGATACCATTGCACTTCTCTGGATGGCCAAGTGTGCAAATTTAGAAAACTGATCTTTAAGACCTCAATCAGAAGAAAAAGGTAACATTTATCCTTGAAAACAGAAGAAAAGTCCATTAAAGTTACATTTTTTAATTCCTCTAAAGTAAATTTAACACGTACCTGCAGAGCAAGTATGAACTTCAGTCGTATGTGGTTGCCCATTAAGTCTTGAGGAGTAAGAACAAAATCCTTTTTTAATTACTACCAGCTTTCTTCTCTTTTCTTCTGCGTATGCAGAAAGATGATTTTGCAAGACCCTTAAGACTGTCTGAGGGGGTTTTTGTGAGGACAGGTCATCAAGTGAAACAGGGCAGACCTCCCGAAGGTGGGCGAGTTTACACCAGCTCTGGTGGACACCAAACCTTTCTACAAAGCATCTGAGCACCAGAATAACACAAGGCTCTTTTAGGCGAGCCTGCTTCCTGGCAAGGTAGCAACAAGCTCGTGAAAGGCCAAACAAGCACCAGAGCAGGGCAGAAGGTCAGATGCAGCGCAGAGCTTAGGGGGAAACTGAGACCTCTCCTTGCTAACAGCAACAGACAATTAAAATGGATTCTAAAGATCCTGTAGAGCTGTAGCTGAGGGAACAACTCCAGGAGCACTTTGGGCAAGAAATCTTTCCTTTAGAAGTAGTTGCTAGGAAGCTACTGAATACACAATTAAAAATCGGCCAAAAATATACCCCGATCCCCAACGTAACACACTTCCCTGAATACAGCTTTACAAGCAAAAGCTCAGAACGTGATCTGGTAAGAAGTTTCCAGTTGCTCCACGCAAGATGCATTCTGCAGAGCAGAGTGGCTTTGCCAGGCTCTCCAAATACCCAAGAGGGCAAGGACTGGCAGACACAGCAGTAGCTGTGCTTCAAACTCCGACAAGATGGGGCCGGGCAGGCACCTCACACAAACCTGAGAGCCCAGCAGCAACAGCTTTGGGGTAGTTCTTGGCATTACTCAGAGCAGGTGTTCAAACTTCTGGGAAATGTCACTGGAAGAAACTTAAGGTCTGGAGATTCTACACATTTAACATTTATCTGAGCTGCAGCATGGATGTTTGAGTCCTTTTACGGACCTAGCACTTAGTGTCCAGCTGAATACACTCCTCACTAGCTACTAAAGCTCCATGGAAATTGAAAACTATCTCCTAAGGCTCAGTGAGCCTGAGTAAAGCAGAAAAAAAGAAAAAGGTAGACTTGGAAGCCACCAGATTACATCGTATCATTCAGTGCACTCATCTCTGTTCTTTCTCCCTTTCTGCCTCTAAGGAACGGAGGTTGGGCCAATGACTGGGTCGCAGTCCTTAACACTTGGGTAATCTCACACTGTGACCAAAGACAGTCTTGTTTCCTTCACCCAGAATCACCTCAGAGGGATTAACCCGAGCTCGTTGGGGTTCTGCTTGGCTGAGTCATTGCAACTGCTATTGCAGAATACTGGCCTTACTTACTGAACTCCACATAATACCAGAACTGTGCTCAAATCTACATCCCCAGCAGCTTAAAAATACAAACCTGAGAGACACAAAGCAGTAACTGCCTTGGACTGAGTTTTATGTAAAACACACGTAACCAAGGAACGAACTTTGTATTACCTGAGACACTCGATCATCCGAGAGGCAACCTTCTTTCGACGCATCATGCTGAATACCCATATTCGACTGATCCCACAAATAGCAGGTTCTGGAGAAGTTGAACAGCACCACGCTTTCTGCCTTTCAAATATGACTTTCTCATTTTCTGAACTGACTTCTGGCACCTTCTCTTCTATAACTCTGTAGCCCTGCAGGCGATGTAAAAAATACTTTGTCACTTTAGAAAAGCATTGCTAGTGACTGAGCAAAGTAATTCTTGGGTAATTCATTTCAGTCACACAGACTTACTTGCTAAAACACCTTACCAAAAAGACTGCATATTTGTGTCTCATTTGATTTCTCTTAACAGTTTCAAAATTGGAACAGATGAGAAAAGATTAACCCAAAAAACCCTCTGCAGCTTATCCAATTTAAAATAACAGCAACAGGCAATTCAGTTCTTAGTACCACCTGTATTAAAGTGCTTACATCAAATTCTCTGACTTTGACTATGGTTGTTTTGCTTCTTGTCTGCTACTCCCAAGGGGTGGTAGGAAACACTGGTTTAGAAGGGAACCCACAAAATATGCCACAAAGTCCTGATACTGGTTTTCAGCACCGCAAACGGCAGCACAACTCCTCATGCTCTCCATGTCACCAGTTCTGCCCTCTGCTGCTGGTTGCTGTGGAGCTCTTCGGCCCTCGGGGCTTCAACTCAGGCCTACACAGCACCCACTTCTCCAGCCGCCTTGGATTTCTGCCTGGCAGGGAGCTGGGTCTGCTCGCCAACAAGGCAGGAGGACCAAACTGCACCAGCAGAGGAAGGAAAAATCGCACCCTTGGCCTGCAGACGAGCAGGTCTAAGCCAGGGATGGCACCACAGACATGTCTCAGCTCAGCGTCAACTATGTGCAAACAAACAGGTGCATTTCAGAATGGGCTACCACCCAAAGTCTCCTCCTTTCTGGAAAAGGCATACGTGGAATACTAGATTTGAACTCTAAGGTAGTTCTAAACCTTCAGAATGTCTGAAGAACACAGTCACTAAGCACCGACACAAGGTGCATTTCTCCAGTTCGGGCACTTACCCATTGGATATGTTCTGCAATTAAACAGCCGATAACTTTTTTGTCGTTAGAAATAAAAAGAAGAGTTTTCGTTCTAGAGTAACACATGAGTGGAGCTTGCTGAAATCCCAAGTCATTGTCTACCATTTCTCTAATTTCTTCAACCTGTCAAAACAAGTTTAAATGCTGTTTAAGGAACACACGTAAATATACATTTGTATAAATATCTGTATTTGCAAGAATGCACTAAGATATCTAGGACACCAAAAGCAATTCAAGAAGTTGAGGATTTCCCCAAGTACCCTGCAACACCTCAGTCCACATAAGTGTTCCTTAAATAATCCTTGGAAATAGGAGAATAGAGACCTCTAAGTCATCTTCCATCAAGTCCAAACTTCAGTTAGTTAAAGGCAGTAGATACAACACAAACAATCAAGGTGTGAAGTCTTGATACTCTAGAATTAACTGAGATCTACGCCAAAAGCTACACGAGCTTAGTTGAAGTTTTACCTGCCCTTTATTTTTCAAGTTTTCAAAGAACTAATCCTTCAAGGGTTCGGAGCAGATGACAGCAAGCACAACGACAAGGCAGATAGAAAATGTATGATTTAGTGTAAAGGAACAGCTGTTGTCTCTTTCCTCAAGCATTCTGCTCTTCCATTAGCTTTGCAAAGAGCAACTGAATCAAAAACCACAATTTTGTTTAACATTAGTACGTTTAGAAGACGAAATACGTGAACTCCAGCAGGAATGTAAACAAAAGCTTAATGTGGGAGCTGAGATTTTACCGAGGGATTCTTGTACCTACACCCGAGCGTTGAACCAGCCTCTATCATGCCTCTGACATCTCTGCCGTGGTTTGGGCTGGGCCGGCCACCGAAGCAGACAGAAATAGGAAAGGCCTCCTTATGTGATGCATTAAACGGCATCAGCTTCTTTAATGCACACTGTACTTGCATTAGCAAAGCAAAACTAGAATTACTGATGCGATGAATATACGAAGTTAGTGCTGATCAAGTTGTGTTTCAAAATGCTTTTAAAACAACTTTCGAAAGACACAGTATCAGTTACTCTCTACTTTTTCAT
Source organism: Nycticryphes semicollaris (assembly GCA_013400055.1). Lineage (NCBI taxonomy): Eukaryota > Metazoa > Chordata > Aves > Charadriiformes > Rostratulidae > Nycticryphes > Nycticryphes semicollaris. The sequence goes on along the minus strand of VXBJ01003320.1, from coordinate 26,343 downwards.
CTAACCTCAGGTACCAGTCTCTTAACGACAAGTCCATTCAGCCAATTTGAAACGCTAAGTAACCATCCTTGGTCAGCCATCCACAGCCGTGACAGTTGCAGATTCTCTCAGTTTTACCCACATGGGGCAGAGAGCTCTATCCTAAATTAATTTAAATAATTTTTTCTTCAGACATTTCAGTAAAAAATGAATGTTCTAAAATTACAGTAATACCAAAGAAACAACACTTAATAAATGACCTTCTCTGCATTAAATACTGTAAAAAAGAAGATTAGTAGTTTCTTTTCAATTCAATAGCTTCAACAATTCTATGTTGGTCTAAAGAAAACACATTACAGTCAGCCAAAAAAAAAAAAAAACCAACGGTTTTGGGCATCAATTCAGCCTCCAGAGGTCCCTTCCAACCTCAGCCATTCTGTGATGTACAAGTACAAGTTAGTCACAGCAAATCCCCAGTGGCAGAGGTGCAGTGCCACGGTACTGAGAAAGCAGGTGTAATGACAAGAGGAAGATGTACAAGCACAGGTGATGTGAGAGACAGCACAAATGGAAATCACCTGGAGGAGAGTATGACAATGACCAGAGCTCTATAAAACGTTATTTAGGGGTATAAACTAAAAAAAAAAAGCACATCCTGTCAATCTCTTTAACCAATCGGAGCTGGTTCAGGCACAGAAAAGCAAGCTGTTGCAAAGAGGAAGAGAAGGATGTTTTCTGCAGCTATGGCACTGTGTTGAGCAATAGTGAGCTTAAAGTGCAGTGCAAAGATTCTGTGGGGTGTGTAGGGAAAATTTCCTGTTATGGCTAGTAAAGCACTGCAACAGAGTCAGGAGAGGTCAGCAAAACCTCCAGCAGGAAAAGTTTTAGAAAGCTGTCAGATGCACCATAAACCAGAGCTGATCCTGCATTGGACATGGGAATGGACTAGATGACTTTGAGGCCGCTTTCCACTTAAATCTGGTTTTATCCAAAAATCATTTAGAGAATGGTGTCAATTTGTGCTGTATAATAAAGTCACAGAACGGTTAGAGTTGGAAGGGACCTTAAAGATCATCCAGTTCCAACCTCCCTGCCATGGGCAGGGACACCTCCCACTAGACCAGGCTGATCAAGGCCCCATCCAGCCTGGCCTTGAACACTTCCAGGGATGGGGCACCCACAGCTTCTCTGGGCAACCTGTTCCAGTGTCTCACCACCCTCGTGGTAATGAATTTCTTCCTGGTATCTAATAGAAATCTCCCCTCTTTCAAGTTTAAAACTGTTACCCCTCGTCCTCTTGCTCCACTCCCTGATAAAGAGTCCCTCCCCATCTCTCCTGTAGGCCCCCTCTTCAGGTACTGGAAGGCTGTTACGTCGTCTCCCCGAGCTCCCTCTTCTCCAGGCTGAACAACCCCAACTCTCTCAGCCCATCCTCACAGGAGAGATGCTCCAGTACTGGGATCACTTTCGTGGCCCTCCACTAGACCCTTTCCAGCAGGTCTATATTCTTCCTGTGCTGAGGACTCATGAGAGCAGAGCAGAGGGGCTACATCACCTCCCTCAACCCGCTGGCCACGCTTCTTTTGATGCGGCCCAGGATGCTGTTAGCTTTATGGTCAATACATTTCAGTTTGTTTAAATATAGTAGGAAGTTTGTATTACATAAAATATCTGGCAGACATGCAGCAAATATAGTAGAAAAGGGAAAAAAAGGAAAAAAAACCCAAGAGTTGTTCCCACCCCTGCTCAGACCTAGGCTCTCGCTGAAGAGAGCGGCAGTGCCCAGGAGTGTGATGTCTGACCTGTTTGTGGAAAAAGCTAAGGAACTGCTGTAGTTTTGAGTCCAACAGCTCAGGCATAAATGATACAAACTTTACTATGAACATTGTTACTACTTACATGAAAACATCAAACAGTGTAAGATACACAAGTCCAGTCCTTTTCACCATACCTTTTTAAGCGCATACTTTGGGTCATCAGGAAGAACCATTATTATCTTTCCATCAGGATATTCAGCCAAAATTCTCTCCTTTTTCCAACCCTAAAGAAAACAAACACTTATCTAAACCATACACGGGATGTACTTTTAAAAACAGAGATTGGATATTATTGGTCTAGGCACTGAGCTTATGCAGAGACTTCACACTATTTAGCGGTTGCTTTGCTAGAGAAGGAAACTTCAGCTAGCTTTTTAAAACGAGCGCAACAGATATAATAGGATCTTATTTATACAGTAACTCACACAATAACCTAACTGCATCTAGAAACAAGTTGTGAAAGTGTCTTATCGTTTCCCAACTGGATTATTTTTCCCCCAGGACTGCAGAGCTAACTGAATTTTAAAACAGAAGCAGCAAACTCAGCTCTCATAACTGATTTCCAGACATATGTAATACTTCTTTTCCAAAGTGCAGTGAATGGGAAAAAACCCTAAGTTTCATTCAAAGATTTCTTTTTAACATAGTTACCTCCACAAATACACACTCAGTTTTAAAGTCTGGCATGCGAAAGACCTCCAGGAGGTTCTAAGTGAACTGATTGGCATGCAGTTGCCCAAAATGTAAGGAATAGTTTATTTTGTTACTGATCATAACTGTTAAAGCCACAAGAAGGATACTAGAAAAAATGTCATAACTACCTTCTAAGAATCTAATGGGGAAGGAGGCTACGTTGTGTGTATCTGAAGTATAAACATACTCAAAAAAATAGAGGTAATTAACTCTTCTTCAGATCCACACTCGTGGTGAATAATGAGCAGTACCTGCATGGAAAAAAACAAAACAAAAAAGCCACTTAAATCTAGTAAGATGGGACTGGTAGATATTAAGACTCAAGTTGCTTTGATGGGACCTAAAAATACTGAATGCAGAAAGAAATTCAGCCACTAAAAAGGCTGTTTGACAAGTCTTACTCAAAGCAACTTTAAATAAAAAAGCTTTTGAAGAAACAATATTGATGGAATAATTTTCACTGAAATCTGTACCTTCCCATAAAATAATGTTCAACTAAAGACCAAACAATGGAATTTGGCACTGAATGAATGCCATATACACTACCACAAAAAGTGACAAACTTAAGCGTTATAATACTCGATCTGTATCTCGTTTTAATCACGCTGATTTTACTCCCTCACCCCAAACAAGACATGAAAGAAATGATTTTAGAAATGTATCTACTTGCTGGTAGCCCTGGAACTATTTAAATTTAGCACCCAGCATGGCAATGGTTGCACCACAGACACCATTTGAATCCTGCCTGCTTTTCTTTTAGTAGCAGATGGCCTAAACACCAGCACAAATGAAGATCCTATTTGAATTTATATACATTATGGCCTGAGCACAGAGGGCAGTAAACAGCAGCGTCACAATATTCAGGTAAGCAGAAAACTGCATTTGTGGGATTGTGACGTGGTTTTTTGAGACTGTTAAAAAGGTGCCAGACGATTCATCCAGGGGTTACTACTCTCCAACATCAAATACTATCCTCTCAGTTTTTTGTCTTCTGCTGCCTTCTGGCTACCTGTCTGCCCTGCCCCTCTCTATAGATTACTTTCAACCAGCTGTGACCATCCCTAAGCAGAAAATGCAGCGTGTTTGATAATCCTACCATTAAAGCATCCAGAATGTTGCAGGCAGAACACTAAACTCTAAATTTTAGGTTGCAGGACTAAGGCAGAAAATTCAACCCTACGTTTTAGGTTTTCTGTTGACATTATAGCCAGGTATTTCCAACAAAATTAAATCCAATGGAAGAAAACATTTCTGAACATCATACTGCTGTCATATGTTTAAGCAACAGTATATTAGCAGATGTCTGAAACTGTAAACATGCCATAATTGACTACCTAATGTTTAGAACTCATTACTTTCATTACTGTCCAGCTGTTCATTTTCTTAAGTAATTAGTATAATACAGCAACTGATAACATTCACAGGAGGGATAGTTTCTAAATTGAAGTATTTTGGAATTGATTCAGAAATATTGAGATGAAGCTTTCCAAGAAATTTCTGCAAACCCTAGGCTCATCCAACATTTTTAGCGAAGGCACTTTAAAGTCATATTCCTTTGCTATTGATGCAGCTCTAAGAATTTTAAAAAGAAAAACTAACATTTCACATAAGTATGTTCATCTTTATTGTTCAGTCTTAGTAACTGTGCTCTCTTTAAGGCAGATAAATGGAAGTAATGCACAGGATTGGTCACAGCTTTGTCATATTTTAACATGAAAGCTGTTAAGGAAAACATACTATAGCTTCAGCTGGGACTCATCCTATTAGATACCTACAATACACAAAACATGCTCTAGTACCGGTACCTTGCATGTGGTCTGAAGGTGACTTCCCTCAACACCCCTATTAACATTTTTTCTAAACAAACCCCCAGTATTTAAACACTATTAAAACTAAATACAACAGCCTGCAAGTTATTGCAATCTCTGAGAACTCTAGTAGGACTCCTTCACTCAGGCAGATGGCAAGAACACCTTACTGTAATGAGAAACAAAAGCATTATGCTCACAATATGCTTCATAATATTCTACTGCCAAATTCGCCTTTCCTTTTAATTCACATTACTTTAAGACTTTACTGTTGAATCAGAGGCCCACGCATTGATACACAATGCTTGTGATGACCAAAGTAGTCAAAAGGAAAGCTATTGCTCCCACCAGGATACACGTTCTGCAAGGCCTGGAGTGAAAGAACATGGTTATACTGCTCCTCCCTGATACTGGAAGTCCAAGCTCACCAACAGAGTAGCTATAGCCAGCAGTATACTTGCTGCAAGGCACGTATAGCCAGCCAGCACAGCTGGGCAGCCCAGTGCCTCACTGGTGTGTGGTAACTGCTGCAACACCCTCCTCTCCTCGACATTATGGCTATTTATCCTCGAGGTTTTTGCAATCTTCTGAGAACATAAGGCAGTGCTGCAAGGCCTTTAAAAATCTACCTCCAACTTCTCCTCCCAAAGCAAACAAGACTGAAGGTCGCTCCTGCTTGTTTATTAAGGTGCAATGGCAATAGAATTAGAAAAGAAACAAATCATTTGAAAAAAGGGCAATACAGGCAAGCAGTAGCTGCCACATCAGGAAATAGTCCTGACAGCAATTATCACTACCCTGTGTAGTCCACCGCTTTCACCAGGTATTAAGTATATAATGAATGATGTAGAATAGAGTTGTAAAGATGGCTCCAGCATTAATAGTACAGTAACTGAAATGTTCAATTTCACATGAACTATGCTCTGCTTGTAGTTTAAAATAATCTGCAATGTAGATTTGTCTGTAAAAGCTTTAAAACTTTCAAAGTTAGAAGACACAATAGACTGCTGTCCATGCATTTCCTCATGTTTTAAAAGTTCTTACATAAGAGTAGGAAGTGGAACAGCAAATTGGTACCTACATGTCAGTTCTGGTTGTCTGTACTCCTTAAATGAATACAATATGTGAAAATTGGTGGTGGTTATTTTTTATACCCTTTTTTTCCTCAAAAATATTGAGGTAGTGAGAGAAATGTGGTTAATATGGTATAATTCTTTGTCTTTGCTAAGAAAAGAAGTGTTCCCCTAAAAATCTAGTTTAGTAAGAAATTTTGTGGACTTTTAGCCTTAATAATTTGTAGCAGAGAAATAGGTCTACTGTATTGTGCTTCCTGACTCCATCAAATTACACATATTCTGCCTCTCTTTCCTTTAAACTTAATATGGAGAATAAGGTTTTGACTATAGAACACGTTAAGATCCTTGGATGTAACTACTAAATACCACCCTTTGTTAAAACTAAAGATTCTCACAGAAGATAGCTAACGGTAAGAACTTTGTTTGAAATATTATTAAGTTCTGTACTGTATGGATGTACCACTTTGGGAATTAATGTAAATCAAGACAACCATGAGATCTCTACAAGACAACATGAAGCTCATCATCATCTTCAATCCTGATATTCTACTAACATTAGGTCCCAAAAGTCACCTTTTTAAAAAAAAAAA
>VXBJ01003320.1:0-20361 GCA_013400055.1 Nycticryphes semicollaris | reverse complement strand
AAAAAAAAAAAAAGATATCTGCAAATCCTAAGAACCTCACAGTTGGGCTTGGGTGCACCTACAGCAGAAAAGCTACTGAAAACTTATCAGATCAGACATTGGCTCAAATAACAGCTTCTTTCACTTTCTTCAACTCCAGATATTCTTAACTAAGAGGATACGTTTGAAATACAAACACATTAATTGTATTCACATCAGGCACCTGAATCTACAAACTCAAGCTTTTGGCTTTGCAACTTAAAATCATCGTCAAAAATTTTCTTAATTTTTCAGACAATTATCTTTATGTCTTTCTCTTAAAAAAAAATTGCAGAGAGACTAAGTTGATATTATGTGGTATCACAGAGAGGTTGCACAATCGATACGGTGTGGTATCACAGCTGGAGGACTTTCTAAAGCTGAACCACACAACACATCCATTCCACAAGATTATCCATCCCACTGGAATTAACACTTGATATATACGATCACTCAATGCACACACATGTTAAAATGGCATGGTTTTTTTTAAGACTTTCAGATGTCTGAAACTAGAAGGACACTGAGACAGATTCCTACATTTGTCTGCAGTAAAGGACTCTCCCACACTAAATCTATTCCTGCTCCAGTATCCATCGACCACCTTACCTTCTTGCTTATTCTACTTGCACACTTCTATTAACAGCATATGCCACCTTTCAGAAAACCTACATCAGTCCTTGCCAATCTCCTGTTCCCAGACCTAGAAAATGTCCACACAAAGCCTACAACTTCCTTATTGCCTCTATCAGTCATCCATGACAAAACAAGTATCCCATACCATCTCCCTTTTAGCCTGTCCTACGTCTGGGGGCATCATGGGATTTATAGACAGATCTAAATAAAATTTTTACTAAAATAAACAAGATAAGCCTTAAAAAACAAAACAAAAGAACCACAACAAAATTACATTTCTTGAAGCCAGTAAATAATTTGTTATTTACATGCAAACTGTCTTCTGGCTACTCTACCACAAAGCAGCCGCATGAAGGTGGGCAAGACACTAACAATAAAGTCCATTTTCATAATTCACAGCAAGAAGCTTGAGCACGATAATGAATATAGGCCTTCTTTTTGTGATTCTGAGATATGAACCATCAACGAACTACCAGGCACTGTAATAGGAGTTTTTCCTCAAAAGGGAAGAAAAACTCTCAAATCAGACTGGGACTGCATCATATGACATGAAGGATGTGAATAACAAGATAATGAAAAATGCTTCTCTAATACCTTAGAGTGGCCTCAAAATCAACACTAGTGCCAAATACATTAACTACATAAAAAAAGAATATCTGGAGAGCTAATAAAATAATATACCAAGGTCACCAAGACCAGAAAGTCTAACCAAAAAGTTACCAAGACTTTCTCTAGTACAGTTTTTTAATCCCACGATGTTACTGTCCAGGTAACACTTTCTATCAGGGAAAGTAATTATAGTTTCAACACAGTAACTATATACAAATATCTAGAAACTAAGCATATCACACCCCTGAGCCATCCTCCCAATGACCCCCCCACACTAGAAACCTCCTTGCAAAACTAGGATAACTAGCAATCATTCTTCTGGTATTTCTGGATGACTAGAAATTAACAAGTGGAGACTTGATGTTCTAATTCACTGGCAAGAAGGCTTAATCTAAAATTCATATTAACTTCTAAAAGGAGGTGAGGATGTTTCCGTCATGGGCACCACCACAATACAACCATCCAAGAACCGCTGACTATGGGTCAAATGGCTAGTGTTAAAGACTTTAGCATGGCAAAAGTTACTTATCCATGCAGAAAACAGAGGGCAAATCAAAATGTTACGAGGAACAAAAAAATATCGGGGGGAATTTAAAGACTCATAAGGCTCCTTCCTTCACATCTTACTCTAGCGTTTCTGTTCTAGAGTAACCATCTAGATCATTGCTGTATAGTCACCTATGATGGCACAACACAACTAGTCTTAAAATATTTCAGAGCTAGAACTGTTTAGTCTCTGAACTGATAATACAAATAATTTCCTTGAGTACATATTGTGTGAAGTTTTAAAAAGATGCCTAGCAAGTGGAAAAACAACAGGGAAAGCTTTTATCAAATTAAAGGAATACCTCACTTTAGACATAGTTATTTATGACTGATTTAAGGCAGTCTGCTCTTTCACTCTTATGCCAATCAGATTGTTACTCCAGACATACATACAAACGATAAATTTCAGCTCTTTCAAATTCTAAAACGTCCGAACTTCAGTGCAGCTTCAAATTACTAATGAACTCATTTGCCAGCTTCTGTCCAAAAGAGCTAACACCAACTTCTGCATATGATGCTTACATCTTTAGTAACATTCATGATCTGAAAATACTTGGGAGTTGGGGAGGAAAGACAAATGGGAATAAAACAGGGAAATGTATTATACGCTGCCATTATAGTGTACTGTGTTCCATCACACTTCCTGCCCAGTCACAGCCTACGATGTAGCTAACGCGTATCAGAAGAGATGCTTCCAAATATCTGGATTATTCTGCAAGAACTAACAAAGAACAGAACAAATGCCAGAACTATTTGTCAGATAGTTTCAAACGCTTTCACTATGAAGATGTATCTCTATATTTATAAACTGTGGGATGAAATTGATCTTGAGATTGAAGAGTAGCCCAACAGCCATTTGGTACCTACATGAAATGAATTGGTGGCCTCAGTTCAGTTATCCTGGAGGTCTTATCTACTCGAGTGTAGAGTACTGAAGGTAACATGTGTGATAAAGAAAACAGACTTTGTGGCTTCTACTCTGGATTTCAGACACGTGAACAGGTAGCTCCTCTAAATCTTGTAATATCAGCTAGTGTGAAGTAGCTGATTTTACAATATACTTTAAATTGTATAAAAATTTTTCAAATCTGAGCTTTAATATGAGAGATGTACTCAGATACAGCACATATAATGAAGTTATGCAATAATACTTTGGACTTTATGCTTAACGATTACAATCACGCTATAAATTCTGTAAACTTTCAATATGCTATGAAGTTGTATCAGCTAGATTCCTAGGCAGTCTCTCTTCAAATTACACATAATTAAGTAATTTAGAAATCATCTAAGATCACACAATTACAAAACCAGTACAATCAGCTCTTTATCTGACTATTAAGCCAACCACTGCAAACATCAGTTGTACTGAAACCTGTATTTAGCACTTTCAGAACAGTGACATTCCTTTGTTTTGCTGTCACCACCCTCACACCCCACCCACCAGATTAGGGAATTGTAACAGAAAGAATACAATGGCAATGAAACACTACTATCCCACTAAATATTTTTATACATGATATGTAACATGTCTACCAGGGCTCTTAAAAACACTTATTTCCCAAAGTAGCTTATTTATGGTCTACTGTGATACTAAGCTATTAAAACACAACTTATAATAGGAATTTTAAGTAGTACACAGCAAAGAGAAACCAGATAATGCTTAGGTCTTTAAAAAGATAAGGTTTTCTTACCACATATTTGACAGCACTTATGAACTGGTTATGAAATAGCAGATGTTGTGTTTCATCCTCTGGATTTGACGCAGTGTAAAGCATTCCACAAATGTTACAGGAAATAGCACCAAATCTCTTCTGTCCTGCATCCTATTAACAACAACAACAGCAAAAAAGAGAGGTATTTATCAATTGGAAGCACAGTAAATACAGATTAACAGAACTGATCAGACATGCCTTTTATAACTCATCTAGCACAGGGGCTAAAATGGAGTAAAAGAGAAGAAAGAACAAGTACAGAATTTACAATGCCATTTTCAAAAATCCACACAGCCTCCAAAGGAACAGGCAGTAATCACAGAGCAAACTCTACCTAATATTAAACTTAGCTCCACCTCAATTATTTTTAACAAATTACTTATTTTATGAAATATAGAAGTCAGAATTATTCCTTTGCTACCCTATTTGCAGTAAACATAATAATCTTCCACAATGAAAACTCTCATATCCAGCCCCACATTATTTGTTTTTCCCTACAATTCTGCTGCTGCCTGTCTTTTGGTTGTGAGATGCTTTGAAGGATATTATAAAAAAAAAATAAAGTTAGAGATACTTGTTAAGAAGAGCAATACATCTGCAACTGATGTAGCTGATCACTACCTTTTAGGTTTTGACAAAAACTAACTACTTCAAAACAATCAAATAGCATTATAGGGTTTTATCCCTCTCTTCAGTGATTAAAAGCCTCATTTAACATACCCTCAGGACTTAAGTCTAAATTATTAGTTGGAAAGAAGCAAGTATGATGTTTGACATGCTATCTTAATTGCACACAGTTCTTAACTTTCATTATTCAGACTCTGGATAGCAGCTACAATACAACTGGAATATCACACCATTTCACTCATGACTGTTTAGGTTATGCCCTCCTACTCTATAACCAGCCATTACCAAATTGAAGGGCACTACTCCGTGTCTATTGCTTTGCTATTTTTAAATTAAAATAGTGTTATTAATTTCAAAGTATGCTCAGATTAAGAAGCTAGTGCCTAACAAAGAGCAAAGTGTCAGGCGCAGGGGGTACACTTTCCAAAGAGCAAAAGAATATACCAGTTAGATTGAAGTCTCTAGCCAGAATCCCCCACATTTTAAGGTATGTCTTAATGCTCAAATACACTATATTTTTCTTTAACTACATTTGGAAATTGACTTTATATAAGCAGCAGTAAATGTCACTTTTAATCTATTTCAATGTATATCACAAATAATAGAGGAGCAAAAAGTTATTTTCTACTGTAAAATAATATATAAGCAAGAGACAAATTGAGGGTGTTTTTAATAGGAAATTGATACATGTGCACAGATTGATAGTGCACAGTTTTCAAGAAAACAGATCACCTGAACTTAATTGCGCTTTCTGAGAGCTGAAAACCTTCATAGTAAAAAAGCCTACTTTACAGGAGAGAGTATTTTGCAACACAGTAAAAGCATTTACAAATCACCTCCTACACCTTCCTTCTTCAAAGATATATTTAACTGTGTCTAAGAGCTAGACGACAGCTCAGTTCTCCACACAACAGCAACTCATTTGAAGCAGTCATTAGTGAAATCTGAAATGTAGGTATCCGCATCTTTCCAAGATGAGACTAACGGTCCAACTGGCAAAAAGAAAGAAGCTAAATCTGAGAAGCCATTGCTTTAATTGTACGTTAATTTATATGTTCCTACTGTATACAGAAGGAGAAACATGCAGACAATTTTCTGAGAGAAAAAGGAAAGATGAACCCTGAGGTCAGATTTGCAAAGTCAAAGTAAAATGCGGTTTCTGAAGGTGTAAAAATCGAATCCAACACATTTTACTTTACCTGCAGGCTTCCTTTAAAGCAGCAATATAGTTCAAAACAAAGTACCCATCTGGCCACCCAAACATACTGCATTTCCAAGGTTTAATACACGACAGATGAAAACAGGCAGTTCAGTGGGAAGGATGATGTACAGCAGTTATCTTAAGATGAACCAATTGAACCGAATTTAGTAATTCCTATCTTGAAGATGGAGCACATAATCCCCTATATCTAGGGTAGGAAAAGTGAAGAGGAAGTCTACTTTGATGCTTGGAATATACTTCAAAAAAATAAGACGTGTAAATTACAAAGTCAGCTACATCAAGCAACTCCTAAAATATTTAGCACATGTTGGTACTGCACTAAGTCTCAAAATACAGCCTTTCAGATGATCAAGCAACTAAAGACATTTAAGCTAAAGTATCTATTAGTTTACTACCAAAACAATCTCAAGCCAAAAAAGGCCTAGCTATGTAGAATGCAATCAAAAAATAAAAGACAAGGATACCCTCAAAGTTGTCAGGCTCCTTGGCTCATCCCATTTGCCTTGTCGATACATATGCTATTTTACAAGTCTCCAGGAACAGGTAATTCCCCCGGAACAGTACTGCCATATTGTATTTTACAGTCTGACTTTCTTGGATGTTGCCGGTATCAGTGGATTTTGGGGAGGATTGTTTGGTTTTTAAAGATTTCACTGATACTACTATTTTTATGTGCATTCAGTTTTATCAATGGGCGACAAACACAGGTTAATATTAAAAACCTGTTACGTGAATATCAGAAAAAACACACGGTAGTATCTAAAGCAACCTTTTGAACTCTGTAGCCATAAAAAATGCTGACTATACTTTTTAGCAAATATTTCACAGTATCCTGAGGGTAGTAAAAGAGATAGCCTTTTTATGTAACTGAAGCACTATTTCAAAGTCACACCACAGGACATAATGCTTAAGCCAAAAAACAAAACCAAAAAAAATAAAGCAGCTTTGTAAATCCAATGCAAACTACAACAACAACAACAACAGCAGCAACAAAAATCCCAAAGAGGAGGTGTAAAATAAAGTCAGGAATTATGAAGAATGCATTTCTGCACTTTAACAAAACATCTGCAGAATCCGACTACTTTTAACCTGATATCTTTGCATAAGCAAAAGTGGAAAGGGCCTGCATCAAAAGGGAAAACATACATAGTCCCTAACAGTAATATGGCATTAAAGGTTGCCCGTGCCTCATAATGGGAACAAACAAACAAAAAACCCAAACAATCCAAAAAAAACCCTCCCACCCCTCAAAAAAAAACAAACAAACAAACCCAACCAAGAACACCTTATGCACCACATATGAGAATAAATAAAAACTTAGAACTGAGATTTTTTGGAGAAAAAAAACCAATCTTCTCAGCAAACATCAGATGCTGAGTGCTGGAGAATAAACTGTCGACTTGTCACAACTAGAGAAAGATGTAAGGTTTGTCTCTCAGAACTTAGAGAAATGCTTTTGAGCAATATTTAAGAAAATGTGGGCTTGCAGGCAGAAAAATATGTTATTATTTAAAACTCAATTTTCTAAGCAGTAACAATAAAGAGCAAGGATGCTTCTATTTCCTAAGCAAATTCTGCATGTGTAGATGGCAATTTTTAAGCATCCCTGACATCCCAGGCAATCCTCTTTAATAAAAGCACAGGATATAAGACCCATGGTTGCAAGGCTCACTGTAATTGCACATTGTGACAGCACTGCCTGTATCTCCAGAAGGGTTTCTTGATTCTGTGTTAGACAGAAAGAAAAGTCTTACCAATCTCTCCTCTGAGAAGGTGCATGTCTGCTGATCCTCCATATGTGGAATAAGGAGCCCTGCAAGCAAAAAAGGCATTTGGTGCCTCTGTAGCAGATGAAAAGGGGCCCTTTTTTTTTTTTCCCCCTCCTTTCTCTCTCTTTCAGGCACAGATCACCTCTTTCTTGATTACTTAGATTAATTAGAGGAAGACTATTTTTTCCTCTAGTCTTTTCACAGAATAAACCCCAGCCATAGAAACAGGCAGGCTGGAAAGGAAATACAAGCGCAAGAAGAAACAACACAAAGATTTTTGGGCTCTCCATGGAAAACGAAAAGGTCAAAGAATGCTGTTTCAATGAAAGATGCATTCAAGACTGAACATGATGGGCATATCCCCCTTTCTGACCAGGAGGATCCGAAGACATGACCCAACTCAGAAACAAGTTTAACTTCAACATGACTACTGTGCAATTTGAAAAAACACAAACCAACCAAGCAACCAAAAAAACCCCCAACAAACAAACAAACAAATCCTCATCACCAGTACCCATCTTTCTGAAAAGCTATTGTTTTGAAAGGATGTAAATCAACTTGAAACTTTCCTAACTGATGTATCTCACTTTGTTTAACATATTTGAAAAGTGAAAATGAAGGGTTGTTATCCATGATGAAATTATATCCTCACTGGTCATTAGATAAAGCAATATAAAAAAAGTTAAATCTGCACACTATTTACAACAGACATTTAACCCTTTTTCAACTCATACAAAAACATTATTCAAGAATATTACAGAGAGTGTTTCAATGTGTACTTGTTTTGGCTGGGATGAGGTTAATTTCCTTCACAGCAGCTGCTATGGTGCTATATCTGTGACCCAAACAGTGTTGATAAGACAGAGAAGTTTTAGCTGTAGCTGATTAGTGCTTCAAGGACTTTTCTGCTTCTCACAGCTAGGAGGTGTAGCAAGGAGGCTAAGGGTGCACAAGAAGTTGGGAGGGGACACAGCCAGGGCAGCTGACCACAAGTGACCAGAGGGGTATCCCATACCACAAGGCACGGAAATAAAAGCAGGACAAAGGCCGTCGAACACAACCCACCTGAATTTTCTAGAGAAAGCTGGGATGCTGTAGTGAAGTAGAAAAGGGAAGGAGTGATAACATGAAAGGATGGCCATTGCTGCCCCCTGAGAGCAGAGCTATCCCACAGGGTAAGTGCTTGTGCGGGAAGAAACGAGGAGTGACTGTTCTCAACTACCAAACTCCCTCCCCAGTCACTTATGCAAGAATCATTGCCTTTTTTTACTGGGACTACAGAAAAGAAAGGAGGCAGTACTTAAATAAAGTGAACAACAAAGCACTGTTCAAAAGCCATTCTCCAGTTCTTCAGAGAAACAGCCAACCAGACTATACCAGTTTAAGGAAGAAAACAGCAACTTGAAATGATTGTTACACAACCTTCTTCAGGCTCATAAGAAATCACTTTTACCCTTACAATTTCAACTGAGGATTGTGTTTTCATCTTAAATCAAAATATTTCTCTCATATTACCTTAGTCAAACAAGAAACTAGGTTCAAGCTTAACCAACATATATGCAAAGAAAAATTAAAATATGATATCCAAATGTGTGAATTGCATTAGCCTGCACACTACTTTCACATAGAGCACCAATTCAAAGTTTAGAATCAAAAGCATCTTCTATCAAGCAATCCTGATCCATGCATTTGCAGATACTTGTAAAGATCATCTACATTTAATCATGTTTTCTTGCATCCAGGAATTAACTTAGATCTCTAGAAAGGCAAAAAAAGTCTGTAACATTATACTATCTCTTTATTGTCCCAGTGACTTGGTTTTGCTGTTCATTCTCTTTACATGCCCTTTCCTAAAATTGATGAGTATTATTTTCAACAGACTAGCTTAATTTTCAAAAGAATCTCCCTAGTGGCATAAAATGGAAGCACTATCCCTGTACTTCATAGGTCACTATACAGAACATTTCTTTGTAGCGTTAATGCTTTTATCAATTCCTATTCTTCTGGTCAAAATTTTGTCCTAGATCTGGCAGGCAAGCAGAATTTTTACCAGAAGCAAACAACTGACTTTGTCTTGGATGTACAGCTTATCTCATTTTATGAAAATGGAAAACATATGCTTTGCACATTTGTTACTTCTTTCCATTTCAGAAGTTAAAGGAACAGATGATTTCATAATCAAGTTCTCATATTTGCACATCAGATTCAAGTGGGTAAAAGTACTGAGAAAGTGAAGAACAATTTTATTACATTCCTCTGTAAGACTCCCAACATGGAGCTTCATGTAACCTGTCAAACTACCAACCGAACATTTAAATGCAGCGTAACAGGGTGCAGTTCACAAACATTCAGAACAGACTACTTATCTAAACGCCAAGTGGATTTGGAACATAACTTCTTTTTAGCCTCAGTCTTAATTTCTTTCCTCCAGAAAACCAGATCATACTCTCCTCGGTCTGAACCTAAATCTTTGCACCTCACTTCAAACACCACTGTTTTGTCAGTGTTTGTTTTGAGAAGTTTGTTGCAGCACTAGATTCCTCACTGTTTTCAGTTGAAGTTCTATGCTCTGAAGAGACTTGCTTTGAAGATGTGTGACATCAAGCAAGCCTGAAGGAAACAGAAGGGACTCATCTTTTGTCTTGGTTGTACCTTTACAAAGTGAAGATAATTTTATGTTTGAAAGCTGCTCAGGTAGCTACATGATGTGTACCAAAAAAGAAAACAGTGCAAGTTCAGCTACTAAATATTACTTCTACAGACTGAAGTATTATTTTTACAGTTTTCTTACAGTCAGATAGCCTTAAAGCTTGTTAAAGATTGTATTGTTTAAGAATAATAGAAAATTAATCTGTTACAGCAATTGCATGGGAGAAGAAAGGTAAAATACATCTTTAAGGATTAAACATTAACAAAATTAAGCATAACGTGAAAAACAGAGACTAGTTTTACCATAACATCTCTCTAAACCCAGCTGAGGAAATGAAAAGTTTAGAACACACAGTATTGTAACATCCCAGACTCTGAACCTCAGATACTATAAAGGCAATTAAAAGGACAGACGTTGAACTTAAATTCAAAAGACTGGGAAAGCTCAATACCAAAACCCCAGCAAACCAAAGACAGTGTATCATATGGTGAGTCAAAGTAAGCCCAACTAATTTTTCCGCTTAAGTCACAAGAAGAAAAAAAAGCATTCTGTACATATATTAAGATGGGCTGGCTTCAAAGATCTCTGAAAGAATCAGATCTCACCTTGAAATAAAAATGATTTCTAGCTATTAACTATAAATTTTTTTACAGGCACTATAAATGCTAATTCAAGTTATTTGGCTGTATGCAGTAAGACTTCTCTGTATAGGAGAAATTTCAACCAAATGAACCTTTCCTCTGTTCTCAGAGGATCATTACAGAAGTACATAAACACCTTTGAAACTTTTCCAAACAAAACTTTAATTACAAAACATACCTTATTTTATTACATGTTTTACATGTAATTTACATTTTATTACATTTAATCCCCAATCTTTTGGGTGTTTGTAGGAGCAAAGTCTGGTACTTTAGAGGTCAATTTAGCTATTTTTCCGTTCCAGATGTCTATTCTAGACATAACCATGTCTCATCTCCACAGTAACTAATGTCAAGGACAGTATTTTACAAATAGCTTAATAAATATTTGGGTTCCTCTGTATGTTTTGACAATGCTAAAAGCAGCTTCCCCCGGTAAAAGAGTAACAGAGCAATACCTAATGCTCTCTTGGTAAAGAGAGCCACAGACATTACCAAAATGCCCTTTCCAAACAGTAAAAAGCCTGCTCTGAACACAATGAAACCAGAGTGAAATAGATCTGTATGAAGTGCTGAAACATATTAGGTATTATTAAGCTGTTACTTTCACAATTAAAAATTAAATCCAGTGCTCACTTCCATTTTCCAGAAATACATACAGAAAGCAAGAAACTAGGTCTCTCCCATTTTCACCAATTTTCCACATTGATGACCCATTCTTTATAGTCTATAGTTATTCTAGGTAAGTAACTGAAAACTTTTACTGTTGAATACACAGAGAAGAAAACCATTATTCTCTTAATTTGGGCTGAAAACAAGAATACTGCCAGCATTATCAATATGGTGCAAAAAATCTTTTTGTATGAGTACTGTAGAGGAGAGCTACAGAGCCTCCCTTCAATAACTGAGCAGAAAGTTATGTATTCCCCGTTAAAGATCCAAGCATCTCTTCAGTCAAGTTCTATTACCGTATGAGCAAAAATTAAGTTAGCTCTACTGAAATGAAAAGGAATATCCCCATAGCCCTTTAATATAGTTAAGATATTTAATCATGCATTCTAACTGTTGGTAAAACGAGTTTCAAAGAAGCAACAGCTGAAATACCTCATAAATATTAGATATGGCTCACTTACCCTTTGACTAGACACTCAAATGCCTAGATTTGTATTATTTTAGGCAAATTAAGGATATGTTTATTAATTTAGTTCTCGGAAGCTTTGATTTTATAATATTTCAGTATGGATATAAGACAGTGTTCAGAATTCACCTCATTCTATCTTGGTTAATATTTTTTATGTGTGTAATCCATGTATCACATGGAAAAACCTGCAATTTAGCTAGACCACAAGTTATATACAGGAGAGGGGTAATTTTGTAAGGTTACTACAGAGTCCTCCGTCCTAATGACCTGGATTCCTCTCCCTCTCTAGCTTCCCAGCTCCAGCCTTTCATTTCTCAAGGATTATCTGATGCACGGGTTATTACAAACACAAAACAAAACACAACCAAAACCTCCAATTGCTTCACTATCAAGTTGCGTGATTCTGCAAGATAGAAAAATGACTGTGCATTCCTCTTCCTTCTCATTTTACACTGTATTGTTTTTTAAAAAGATACCTGCCATCTAGCAGGTAGCCAGTTTAGCCACTAGCAAAACAGGGTCAGAACAAATAAGCAAACTAGCGCTCCTGCTTGAACGTTAGGGTGAAAATGAGTGAATCCATAAGAAAATCTTTGTCTCCGAACAACAGACATTTGCAGGAATAAATCTGTTGATATTAATCCTGCTCACAATCTGGCAGATCCACCTCCCCCTGTAATTCTGAAATACTGAAATTTTGCACATAAGGCAAGATTATTCTCCCTAAAACTGTATTTTTACTGACCAGCCATTCTATTAAAAAAATGCAGAAACTTATTTTAACAAGAATTACTTCTAAATATTAAGTCTGCCAACACTGTTTCTATAAATACTGAATGACGATCTAATACAGGTTCTACTTTCAGAAAATATTTACAATGGCAATAAGTATGACTTTTAGAAAAGTTCATAAAAACACAGCACTGCAATTTCAGAAGTAATTCATTCGAGAAGCTATAAGCCTTACTAAGAGGGTATTACTTACTATGATCAGCTGCTTATCGCCATCTTTTCCTGCTTCTTTCAGCTTCTGAAGATGTTCCTCAGACGGTAGGAAGTTACTGCATTTTGATGCTAATGAAGGATTTGACAATGGAACCCTTGAAATACAAATATATTTCACGTTAAAAAAGGGATTGCTTATACATGTCATCCTAGATACTTAAAGCTGTTGTGATTAGTATAACTAAACTGTAATGAGATGCAAATCCAAGTTATTTACTGAAAACACAGTCCTATATATTTTAATTCCAATGAAAAAATAAGGAAATAGACGGATTAACCAAGAAATACCATTTGTTACTAGCCTAATTACAGCAATTTCTTTTTAATTAAAAAAATATTAAATTTATAATCAACTGGGGTAGGTTAGTCACAACCATGAACACAAGCATTTAACTGAGGTATTCTCAGAGCCTGACTCATGGTGCCCAGTGCTATGTATTTCCTATGTAAGGTTTAGGTTTCTAGTTTTAGGTATCGTACATCAGGCTGCTGAAGCAGACCACACAGATATTCCCACAAATATAAATTGGCAACGTAAAAGAGAGGTTCTGAATCTCTCAAATTCAATTCAAACATATTCTCTCAGAGAGAAGAGGACCTGAGGAATAAATGGATGGGTATCACTGGAATCTCTCGTGCTCAGTTTAAGTCTCCCCTTGCGTTGACTGAAAGAAACACTGGAAAGTATTGCAAAACTTCAAAAGCAAGGTTATTCTATGAACTTGCTACTATATTCAGGGGAAAAATAACATTAATTCCAGGTTTGGATAAAACTTGTAGAGATAGCCAAGGCAAAATGCACACAAAACTACTCATACTTCAACTAGGTATTTACAGATTTTTTGTTTCTCAGCAAACTAAGGATATAGGGCCAAACAATTGTAGCAGTTGCTGTAGTGCATGTAGCAGGTTAATTCAGTGAGCTTTCTCAAAAATAAAAACTCTTGCCAGACATTTTTAAAACAGCATTTTTTGTGCTAAATCAGAGCTTATTTTTTTTATTCCTGTCACGTGCCCTGAAATTTGCATTAGGTACCTACTTCAAAGTTTGCCTTTTCCCACTACAATCTTTTCTTACAAAGCCCTAAAGAGAGCTACTCTGTAGATATGGACATTCCTCTATGTTCTGGCAAGAGTATCACAGAAACAATGATGGCTTAAATCTTGGATAGCACATGGAAAGCAGGGGAAGAAAGCTTTGACAAGAAAAATATATACTCAAGTAATAGTAAAACAATATTGCCTTTTTCAGCTATAAAGTTAATAAATTTGAGTAGATACTACACAACTGTTTGGCAGTTGAGAATAAAAATATGAAAAAATCAAAGTTATTATAATGTTTATTTAAAAATCTAAAAATACTAAGTCAGTTTCAAATCTACCTTACCACCCATCGTCTGTGGAATTCCATAGTAGTAGAGTTTTTCAACTCTAAACAAAAGGGCTGGTTAGTCAGAATTGTTAATCTGGCCTCAGACAGATGTACTGAAAGTGTACTGCATCATTTCTTCTCGTCTCCATTATGAATACAGAAAACAGTGTCAGTGTACTAACCACTGTGCCAACTATATTGCTGCTTAATATATCAGGTACAAAAAAACCCCTGTATTTAGCTTGTAACTGGCTAAAAGCAGAGACTATGTCAGAATCGTTCAAAAACTACAGCAGTCAACATCATCAAGGATAAACCATAAATCTGAGCTGTAAGTAGTAAGAACAATGTAGATAGTAGTAAGAACAAGAATCATTTTTTTATATGGCAGCTAATACCTTCATTTCACAGCAATCACAAAACAATCCCAAATTAAATCTTTTCTTCCTCACCTAAAAATATTTCATATATACAAGACTCCCACAATTTAAGAATTGGAAAACTCTCCCAGAAGTGAAATAATTTAGTAAATGAAAATCATGTGGTAAACCCTTCCCATACCCTCTGGTTATTATCTGATTTGAAGAAGAGACCATCAGAGGTGTTTTTCCAACACTGTTAAACTCTACTTTGTAAAATAAATGTGCAGTTACAAATACCTTGCTTAACATCTTTCTTAAGAAAACAGGAACACCTCTTGGTGACTGGGTAAGATGAAAGTCTATTTTTGTTAAGGACAAGTCACTTATCTGAAATTGAAAGTTGAGGCTGGGAGACCAAAGAACAGTTAGTCTTATAATTCTACGGAAGGTTACTTTAATTTCGTAAAAAGTATGATATACTGTACCTGTTCTCAGTTTCAGAAGTTTGATTTGTAAATGAAGTTTGCATCAACTGCTTGGGAGCCAAGCCTACAATTAATCAAAGAAAGATTGTAACTTCATTATGAAGTCTTTAGTTGCAAAGTAAATTTGACCTAATAGTGATTTGCAAAAACGTATTCAAGACAGTGTTTCAATTTGTTCATGGACAATTAAAAAAAAGATACAACCTTGAGGCAGTGTTCAGATGTTTCTACATACATACATACTTGAAAAATTATGCAATTTTCTTGAGCATTTCCACAGCAGTTCTGCAGAGCAGTTAGCCAGCAGCTAAACAAGGCCAGTAGTGAAACTAAATAGGAGTTTAAATCTGATTATACCAACACCAATATAAATAGCTCTATGTACAGTATTAGAATCATAAATGTATAGCATGCCCCCATCCAAGGTGTCTTTTATAACACCTAAGGAAAAGAAAAAGGAACAGCAAGAGAAAGAAAAAAACCTTTTTTAACATTCTCTTAACAGTGCACCCAATATCAGGTTCAGATTAAAAAAATCCAAACCAACAAACCACAAAAACCACCTCAAAACCAAACCAAAAAAAATCAGAAACAAAATGATTAACTATTAAGAGGGAAGTTACTGAAGAGCTGTTAGTCATCTATCAATACTACTTTTTAGTCAAATGTACTTGAATCAAAATATTCGTGTCACACTCATCATAAGGTTTAACAAACTGCATTCACTCACAGGCTGATAAAGGCTGGGTAGTAAAAACAGGAGGGTGATTACTCAATTAATACTTTGGGTCAAGATCAAGTAAAACAATTTAGGAGAAAGAAATGCAGGTACTTATTCAAAGGAACCGGTAACTGACAGAGAATCCTCAACATAAATTGATACAAGAGAAGAACTCAATTGAAATGTGGAAGTTTGACTATTTTATTACACAGAAAAGGAAAGGATTCGTTTGAGGGTTTTTCTGATTTTGGTTAGGTTTTTTTTAAAACTGTCACTTCACTTTTACTCAAATGAAGAATATTTAAACTTAATTTAAGAATTTAAAGCATTTAAATGCATAAAGATGCACATAAAACCCGAGCTGGGTAGAAAACCAGACACCTCTCTCTCCCACTACACGGCCCAGAGATAAAAGGACATTTGCTGCTACTAAGTGGCCATAAGTGCGACATAAAGAAATATGAAAACCCTGGTGAACAGTTCCAAACACAGAAGTTTAGTTTTGAACCAACTGTAACTTATTCTGTGAAACAATCCTCTGAAAGTAAGACTTGTGCTTCCCATGTAACTAGTCAGAAGAAAAGGAAAAATTAGCAGTAAAATAGTTACCTTGAGGTTCACTTTCTCCAGGTTCTTTTTTTAATTGTTTTGGTGGTTTAGGAGCTGTAACACACTTTACTGGAGAACTTTCTGGACTTGATTCCAAATGTAATCGAAAGTTCTAAACAAAACAGAAAGCATTAAATAAAAACCTGAGTTATTTAATGTCTCTTAACCTATTAACAAAAATCACTGAGTTTTAACATCTTGAATGCAGCACCAGTTTTTGGATTCCTATGTTATTTTAAACAAAAAAAATACAATTGATTAGCTAGTCCATATTGAAGCTCGTGGTATTAAGTTTGAAAAAACATTGGTTTTAAGTACAAGCTTGTAAAATACTTCCTATAGCAGTATTTTGTCTTTAAGATCTTAAATTTTAATAGAAGTCCGTTTAGATAGAGAACACTCCGTCCCCCTCTCATTTCTTTTAAGAACAGAACAGCTATGCAAGCTGAAGTCAACAAAAGTGTCCAGCCTCCTGCTGGAAATTTATCAATCGACATTTAGTTAACTACAGAACTTAAGAGGGTGTAACATTAATTTAATTTGAAAATTTTAAGTTACTGTAACAAAGTCATTGTCAAAACAAACTTTCTCAGCATGGCACTCTCAAAAACCAGAAAATATTTAGAACACCCTCCCACTACACACCATAATTAAAATGACTTACCTCATCTGGTCTTGGCTCACATAAATGTTTTGTCAAATTACACAACAAACAATTTTCTGCACCTCTCTTTGTGGGCTGTTTTGTGTCTAATGTCACTTCTTTAGCTCCAGCTCTTTCAGATGAAGGATCTGATTTCTCCTGCGCACAAGTTGCACTTTCATTCTCAGAAAGTCCCGTTACTGAGAGCTTGCCTCGTGCCTTTGAAAGCTCTGCTTCTGTAGGTACTTGACTGGCCTCTGAAACTTCAGTGTAATCTTTTAACAAAGAAAGCTTGGGGGCGTTTGCAGAATTTAAGTTACTTTGCTTCATGTTACTAGCTTTCAGTAATTTAATTTTGGTCCATTTAGAGTTTTTGTTTGCGGAACTATTTCTGCCGTTCAGAGTGCATTTGACGGGCATTGGTTTTTTGCTGGGGAAAAACCGTTTGCATTGCATACTTCGACTGGGCTCTTCCCGAGTAAGCGTTTCACTTTGTTGAAGCTGTACGTCGGCATGCTTTTCTTCTGGTTTGCTATCCTTTTTCACCTCTACTGTATCTGACTCAATCTCACCTGCGATTTCTTCACAAAGTTCAAGGATGCTTACCCTTTTGGATTTTGCATCATTCTCTGGTTGCTCAGCCACATTTGTTTCACTTACAGATGGCTGTGAAATCTTTTTTGGCTTTGTACTTTTTTTTACATTCTGATGCATTTGTTGCTTTTCCTTATTTACCGTCTTAGAATTTGGCTTAAGGGAATGTGTTTCCATTTTCTTTGTGTTCTTCGGTATAGGAGACACAGGGCTTGTTTGGTCTTTCTTAACTTCCTCAGGACTCTTATCAGGACATAATGATAATCCTTGAAGGTTGTGTTGCAAGCTGTTGGAATTATCATTTTTATTGTTTGCTTTACGTTTTTTCTCTTTCAGAGAGCTGGTCACTTCTACATGTATTTCTTTATCCTCATTTGTTTTGTTTGGTTTTATTTTTGTGTTCTTCTGTTCTGTTTTTTCTCCAGCAGATTTAAGCACTTTTGCTGCAACACTCTGAGCATGTCTTTTTGCTTGGCTACTTTGTTTAGCTTCTGAGGCTTTTTCTTCTTTAACTTCTCTGTTGCGCAGGGATCTTGCTGGTACGTGTACATGTGTTAACTGCTGCAGCCTCTGCGATCTCCTCATTACTGGCTCATCTGGTGCAGTTACGCATTTTGACTTGGGAATTTCTTGCACACATTTTTTCTGGCATACCTCCTTATTTTTTGTAGATTTAGGCTGCTGTTGGACCCTTTTTTCAGGTACTGTTTTATTATTCGAGTTGAACGCTGATGATCTTGTAGTCATGCGCATTCCTAGTTCAGGTTCATTGGTGTTGTCACTGAAAGATTCAAGTAATTATTTTTTCAGCATCCAGAAAGCCAAATTCGTCACAACACTCCCCTCATTCCTACTAGCCTATGCCTCTAACTTTTTTATTTTACTTTATTTTATTTTTTAAAACAGTAGATCTTACACCCTTAATATTTTTGGAAGAATTTTCTCTAAATCATTCTAAAAAGACTTCACTTCCACCTGGTTACTCTTAAGTGTAGTACTTCATGATTTTTATGCATGACAAGACTGAACTATAAACCTCAGATGAACGCTTTTTAACATCTCTAGCAGTTTTTAATTGTGGAAATTTATGACTTTCAAATGAAGCACTAACCTATACAGTATTAGATAATTTTTTGCTTCAGAATCCTTTTTGAAGACGTCTTTCTGGATTTTGAGACACCAGCATAATGTCAGAGTAAGATCATGTAGCAGATGTACACTTAATGACTTATGGCTGATATTCCCACTAATACTATTTAAACATTTAGCTGTGTCTTTAACTCAAATTATTCTGCTTAGGTTGTTTCTGCACTAATGTACTTTAGGAAGAAAGCCTAGAACAATTACTTGCTTTTTTTATCACTGACCTGTTTGATTTGACAGAGGTTTTGAGCACAGTTTTCTCCTGCACCGCACGCTCATTAGGCTTTGATTTATTTGAGACATGTTTTGTATCTGACACCTCTTTTTCCTTCTTCGCTGATGACTGCTTGCTGTTCTTGTCCAGCTTTGGACGTTTAGCAGAAGACTCTACTAACATAGACTTCCTCTTCTGAGCTGCCATTTCTGTAAAACACAATCATCGATTCAGCTTTTAGAGCTTCCGTCACCTGTTGTGACTGTGTCAGTTAGTATAAGCAAGGATTTGCCCATTTTACAAAATAAGGTAACCAATACTTGCTTTTCCTCTTAGAGGCAGATCAGAAAGCAAATCATCAAAGCAACCTCAGATCAAATGGTTTATTTTACTTACAGGTTTTTACAAGAGGCAATCGATGTTTAGGCCAAAGTAACTTATCAAGGTGTGCCAAGAGCATTCCTTATGCATATGCTTACAAACAGGATGTTTCATGCCACCTATGAAAAATAAAAAACGTTCATGCAGTAAGCGCTTCATTAACTTTCTTGTCAGACTGTGAATCTGGCATTCCCACCCTCTTCCATCTCTTCAAACAGAGCTTATCTTTAAAGTTTCTTTGATAATCAATTAAAAAAAACCCTACAAATTTTATTTTCACATCTAATAATTTTTGGCATTTTGCTGTCTTAAGCATTATCCTTTTTACCTCTCAAAAGGTGGCAGATATAGTACCATTACATTTCTCAGCCTTTCACATTTTTCCAGAAAAATAGTATGTTGCTCTCTTTCACAGCCCGCAAAAACTAGCTCTTTAACAGTCATTTCTTTCCTACTAATACTTTGCACAGCAGAGCAAGGACTTTTCCATATGTTCAAGAACTGGCAGTTTCTGCCCTCAGAAAGTCTCCTTTAGTAAAGGCTGATTAAGGAAATAAGGGAAGACACAGAAGTGCTGGAACAAACTCCACAACAACCAAAGGTTTTCGTGCAATAAGTAGAGTAAAAACAGAAGCACATAACTCTCACACTCTCAATTCCTTAAAGCAGGGGCAAGTCCTCGGTCTCTACTGAGACTGGGGCCCACGTGCTTGACAGGGCACTGGGCTCTCACACACGGAGAGACTGTCATGACAGAACCCCGCAGACCCCGTGTCTCACCAGCCGGCTGAGACCCCACTACGGAACTCAAGAGGAAGGAAGAAATGGGAAGGGCCTCCGAGCGTGGCCCTGTGTCATCCGCCTCAGGGCCCCGACGTGATAGCCCTCCTGGAGCGGGGCCTGGCCGGGAGCCCTTAAACCCGGCCTAGCCTTCCTCAGGCCCAGGCGAGCGTCAGGCAGGAGCCCGCGGAGAAGACACCTCCAGCTCCCACTCGCGAGGTGTCAGCGACAGAGTGTCGCCCGCTCATCCCCACTACCATCACCGAGGCGGCGGCGGCGGCGGCAGCCGGCAGGCCCGCACACGGGCGGCGGCCGGGGCGGGCAAGGCCCGAGGAGGAAGACGCCGGCCTTTCGGCCCCGGCGACGGGGGTAGACGGGCATCGCCCCACGCCGGGCTACCGGACAAGAAGCGGGGCGGAGGGGTGGGGTGGGCGAAGGGCTGAAGGAGCCGGTGGCACACGGAGGGGGACGGACGGACGGACAG
>VXBJ01003319.1:60116-101688 GCA_013400055.1 Nycticryphes semicollaris | reverse complement strand
AAAGAGGGGTTGTATGGGGGGAAAGGGGGTTGTATAGGGGGTAGGTTGCATTGAGGTGGTTCGGGTGTGGGGGTATGTGTAGGATCCAGACTGCCCCACAAGCTGGCTCTTACTTTTTTTGGAGAAAAGACATGAAAAAAAGAGCTCCCCCTCCCTCTTCCCCCTGCCCCATCCCCATACACCACCACCAGTTTGCAGTGAAGCTGCACCCCGGTTTTCCCACCGAGGAGAAGCTTTCAGGGGGTTGAAGAAAGAGAAGACGGGGGATGATAAGGGAAACACCAACTTGGTCCAAGTGATCCCGGAACAGCCCTGGCTGGAGAAAAACCTCCAGCCCCTGCTCCTGCCCAGCTTGGGAGCCTTCGGGACCCTGGCCACCAGCCCAGCATGGGAGGGAGACCTCTCCCTCCAGCCTCCCTGCCACCAGACTGACTAACCCTGTCCTTCTGCCGCCTTAACAAAGTGTCACGTCCCTCTGCTGACATGGCCTTTTGCTTGCATCCCTCCATCCTTTGTCGTGGCCATGGTTGAAAGAGAGTCCTGGAAGGGGTGTGTGCCCTCTGGATGGCTGTCATGGGTGATGGCACCTCCAAATCGTGCCAGGAGAGCGGGTCCCTGACACCCCCCAAGGAGGTCTGCGGGATGCCACGTTGGCAGAGGGGCGTCCCCTTGCAGGGCTGGGCCGTAGGAACTTGGGAGAGGATGTTACCAACCGAGCATTCCCCTAAATTCCCTCTACTTTCACCCTGGGTTAGGAATTCTCAGCCGTAATCCAAGGATGGGCAAAATTTCTCTTGTCTCGCCACCGTGGGATGCGTCACTCATTGCAGCCCGGCCAAATTTCTCGCTGCTCTCTGAAGTAATAAACCTTTTTTTATAAAGCTGAGGATGTCAGCGGCGCGGGCCAGCCGTTGCTTGTGAGAGAACTACTCCTTGTGTCTGTTTTCTTTCAGAATGAAAAAGGCAAACGTTGACCTCCCTATGAAAGAGTTTCAAGGTATCTTTAGAAATAAAAGGGGAGAAAAAAATAAAAATAAAAAAAAAAAGGAAATAAGAGAAAAACCCTCTGATTTTAAATGCTTGCTGCCCCCAATGCTGTCTGCACCTTAAAATGCGTGTCAAGGGCAGTTTTGAGCCCGTTGCATGAGTTTTTTGCTCTTAGGTAGCCACGGATGGCTCTTCCTTCCAACAGAAGGCTTGTTCCCAAAGGGATTTTAGGACACAAATTGCCTCCCTCTCTGAAGCTACGTAATTCCCACTCTGGCAAAGGGTCCCTGGTGCAACTGCGCAGTTGCTTCCCTTCGGGCTACGTGCGTGTTTCCTTCCATATGTAATCCCGGCGGGCCCTTCGCTTCCTGCGCTCTTGGCTTTAACCCTGACGCTGCCCCGTCCCAGTCCCAGCCCTTTCTTCTCTCTCTGCTTGCAAGGAGCAGCCTCCCAGGCTGGGTGGGAGGAGAGGACCGAGGAATGCGACTCCGCCGTAGCCTTGGGCGTGATGCAGCCCGTGGAGGGAAAAGCTCTCGCTTTGGGCAAGAAAAAACAGTCACTTTGGGCGTGAAGGTGGAATTTAAGCCCTGGGGATCCGCCATCAAGGAAGGTTTGCTGTGAGCAGCATGAAGTCAGGAGGGAAGGGAGGTCGGGGGACAGGTTATGGCCACCAAGGCAAGGCAGGCTGAGGTCCAAAGAGATTTCAGGCACGGTGTTTAGGACTGGTCAGTCTCAGTCTACAGATTTATCAAGGCTCAGAACCCTCACTGGGGATGGGGGCACCTATGTTGTGATGAGATCCAACTACCTAACGCGTAGACATATTGGGAAGGGGCTCTGCTGGGTGAAAGGAGGGGTCCACCACCTTCCTCTGCCTTGGTATTTCCCTAGCGGGGCTGTACTGGCAAAATGTAAGTCAGCCAGAACTCACTAGGCAGCCTTAGATCTACTCAAGGGGTTCCTCTGAATTAGCTTGGTGGAAGCTCATGTGCTCCATCTAGCGTCTAGAAAGCTGAGCACTTGGGTAGGGAGCTGGGGTCCCCAGAGATGACAATCTCTACCATACAGCGATGATGACAAGCCCCTGGATCGATGGCATCGTGCCACATGGCCCTTGGGCAGCAGAAACATCCCGCTTTTAGCTTTTCCTGACAAGAGCAGAGGTTTGACCTGCTGCTTCCAGTCCCTGGTCCCTCCTTAAATCATTTGCTGACATGAACATATAGTAAAAAAAAGAAGCTTCTGTATAACGATGCAGAGACTCTGCATGTCAGAGCGCAGCCTGGACTCTTGAAGATTAACTGCTGTTCAGAGGAAAGCCCAGCATGGACTTGGGATTGCTGTAGCCAGGATGCCCATGAGCCAGAAATGTGCCCTTGTGGCCAAGAAGGCCAATGGCATCCTGGGGGGCATCAGGAAGAGTGTGACCAGCAAGTGGAGGGAGGTCATCCTGCCCCTGTGCTCTGCCCTGGAGAGGCTCCATCTGGAGCACTGGGACCAGTTCTGGGCTCCCCAGTTCCAGAAGGACAGGGAACTGCTGGAGAGGGTACAGCAAAGGGCTACAGAGATGATGAGGGAACTAGAACATCTCTCTTACAAGGAAAGGCTGAGGGACTTGGGTCTTTTGAGTCTGGAGAAGAGAAGACAGGGGAGGATCTGATCAATACCTAGAAATACTTCAAGGGTGGGTGTCAGGAGGATGGGGCCAGTCTTTTTTCAGTGGTGCCCATTGACAAGGCACAAACTTGAAGATGGGAAGTTCCATCTAAACACGAGAACTTCTTCACTTTGAGGGTGTCAGAGCCCTAGAAGAGGCTGCCCAGAGAGGTGGTGGAGTCTCATTCTCTGGAGATGATCAAACCCACCTGGACACCATCCTGTGCAACCTGCTCTGGGTGAACCTGCTTTGGCAGAAGGTTGGACTAGATGTTCTCCTGAGGTTCTTTCCAACTGCTACCATTCCATGATTCTGTACCCTAAGTGAAGGGTTAATGCTCTATCACTGAAACTTAGGAGAGGGTTTCACTGGAAGAGCCCCTGGGGTCTGTGAATGCTCTAGGAAAGGGCTTGAATCACAGTGAGTTTTTCTTGCCCAGCAGGTCCTCAGAGGTGTCCGGTGCTGCTGAAACCATGTGGATTACTCTGGTGCTCACCCTCTGCGGCCTCTCTGCAGCCGTGCCCTCAGAGGACAGGAAGCTGAGTGACAAGGCAACAACATTGGCTGACCGCAGCACAACGCTGGCCTTCAACCTCTACCACGCCATGGCGAAAGACAAGAACATGGAGAACATCCTGCTGTCCCCCGTGGTCGTAGCCTCTTCCCTCGGCCTCGTGTCCCTCGGGGGCAAGGCCACAACCGCTTCCCAAGCCAAGGCAGTGCTCAGCGCAGATAAACTGAATGATGACTATATGCACAGTGGGTTGTCTGAGCTCCTGAATGAGGTCAGCAACAGCACAGCCCGCAACGTCACCTGGAAGATTGGCAACCGCTTGTACGGCCCTGCCTCCATCAACTTCGCCGATGACTTTGTGAAGAACAGCAAGAAGCACTACAACTACGAGCACTCCAAGATCAACTTCCGAGACAAGAGGAGTGCCCTGAAATCCATTAATGAGTGGGCAGCCCAGACCACAGATGGGAAACTCCCTGAGGTCACGAAAGACGTTGAGAAAACCGATGGGGCCCTCATCGTCAATGCCATGTTCTTCAAGCGTAAGTTCTACCTTCAGTTCTTGATAAAAGTCACCCAAAATCTAGCTCAGGCTAGGTTTTGGCAGCCCAAATGCGAGTAGTTAGGAACTGTGCATGAAATTATTACCCATTCCCTCTTCTCACAAGCTGAATTTCTCTCTCCTGTAGCTCACTGGGATGAGAAGTTCCACCATAAGATGGTGGACAACCGTGGCTTCATGGTGACCCGTTCCTACACTGTGGGAGTTCCCATGATGCATCGCACGGGTAAGTTGGCAAACCTCCTGCCCCGTGTCAAGACCAGCCAGAGCTGTGCTGATTCAGTCTCTCTGTGAGCAGAAGGAATCCATGTTTACCCAACGGTACTTGGCAGTTGGGAATAAATACCAGCTCATCACACAAAACGGGAGACACAGTTTTGAGTTGTTGCCAACTCCAGTAACGCTCTGCTAAGTCCCAAAAGAATGTTCAGACTCATGCTGGTCAGGGAAAGTCTGGGGTGAATTCACAACAAGGTTGCTGGTGGCTTGGCCCCTGCTCTGCATCTCACCATTTCCTGCTTCTGATTTCAAGGTCTCTACAATTACTATGATGATGAGACAGAGAAGCTCCAGGTGGTAGAGATGCCACTTGCTCACAAGCTCTCCAGCATGATCTTCATCATGCCAAACCACGTGGAGCCTCTGGAGAGGGTTGAGAAACTGCTGAACAGGGAGCAGCTAAAGACCTGGGCTGGCAAGATGAAGAAGAGATCAGTGGCCATCTCGCTACCTAAAGTTGTCCTGGAAGTCAGCCACGACCTTCAGGTAAAGGAGATCCTTAAAGTTGGGCCTTACAATGTTTTGGGGTGGGAGAGAACCTAGTAAGATCATGAGTTATCTGTAGCCATCATTGTTTTTCCAGTAGCTGGTCTAACCATGGCACTGTGTCACCTCTAGAAGAGTTGCTGACCTCTTTTCTCCTCCTAGAAACACTTGGCTGATCTGGGTCTGACAGAAGCCATTGACAAAACCAAGGCTGACCTGTCAAAGATCTCTGGCAAGAAAGACCTTTACCTGTCCAACGTCTTCCACGCTGCTGCACTTGAATGGGACACAGAAGGGAACCCTTACGACGCTGACATCTATGGCCGAGAGGAGATGAGGAACCCCAAGCTTTTCTACGCCGACCACCCCTTCATCTTCATGATCAAGGACACTAAAACCAACTCCATCCTCTTCATCGGCAGGCTCGTGAGGCCCAAGGGGGACAAGATGCGTGATGAGTTGTAGTTAGTTGGGGGGAGGGAGGTGGTGTTGTTCTTTTTTCCCAGAGCTTTGGTTTGTGTTGGTTGTTTTTTTGTTTTTTTTTTTTTAGTGGGGGACTTCAAAAGAAAAGAAAAAAAAAGGGGGAAACACTATTTTGTATCCTTCTCGAACTATGGGTGCTATTCAGACCAGGGTGCATTGTGACGAGAAACCAGCATACACTTTTACCTCACCCCAAAATACTTATTGCACAAACCCACCTCCAGAGAGGAACTAGGGCAGCCTGGCACAAGAGGGGCCACCAGGAGTGGAAGGGAACTGGCATGCACTGTCTCAGCTGAGATGCTCTGGCTGATGCCTGGCTCTAGTTTGGCCTCCTCCTCAGTTCCTTGCTGCTGTCATCAGCCTTGCAAAGGCACAAGGCCTCCATCTTTCCATTTTAAATGCTTCTGCATGTTGAGCTCTGCCACTTTTCTCCCTCTTTGATGCTCTCACCAGAGCTGCTCTGGTCACTTTGCAGTTGTTCCTTGCTTCTCTTTTCTATCCTTAGAGCACAAAGGGCTGATTCCATAGTCTGGTCCCTTCCACAGCCATCTATGGGAGCAGAGCAGGAACGTAACAGCACACAAGAATGTATTGTATGGAGTTGTGCCCTCCTGTCCTGCCTAACCATATTTTGGATGACTGTTAGATGCTTCAACCACAGCAGGTCATCAGCTCCTTAGCTAGAATCATAGAATGGTTTGGGTTGGAAGGGACCTTGAAGACCACCTAGTTCCATGGGCAGGGACACCTCCCACTAGGCCAAGTTGCTCAAAGCCCTTTCCAACCCGGCCTTGAACCATCTCCAGCTTCTCTGAGCAACCTGGGCCAGGGTCTCATCACCCTCACAGCAAAGAAGCTCTTCCTGCATTCTAAGCTAAATCTGACTCACTGCAAAGCCAAGTGCAGCTTGGCTCAACACTTAAGAAGTGGCTTAGGAGTGTCAGCAGAGAGGCCAAAGAGCAGTTAGGCTTCTAGAAAGAAAATGTGAGGTCCCTTCAACACTTGCATGACAGAAATGGCTGCATTCCTTCCCTCTGAGGATCACCAAGGGGACTCTGGGGCCAGCATCTGAAACTAAACATCTTGTACCAGCCAAAGAGAGGGAATCCGCTTTTCCTGGTGCTTCTGCATCAACACGTTGGGTTGGGAAAGGGAGAGGTACCACTGTGAAAGCTCTCCCAGTTACGACCAGAGCTAGATCAGCTCCCATGGCAGGCTAAGGGACTTCTGCTGGCTACTCACTGGGAGGTGGACCAGGTTCACTTCCACTTTCTTCTTTAAATACAAGCTTTAGAGCTGCAGTTACCTGAGTTCCTAACAAAGTCCTTCCTTTTCCTGAAGCTCCTCTCCTC
Source organism: Nycticryphes semicollaris (assembly GCA_013400055.1). Taxonomy (NCBI): domain Eukaryota; kingdom Metazoa; phylum Chordata; class Aves; order Charadriiformes; family Rostratulidae; genus Nycticryphes; species Nycticryphes semicollaris. The sequence goes on along the minus strand of VXBJ01003319.1, from coordinate 95,365 downwards.
CATGATACTTTAGCTCCCTGTTGGCTGAGCTGGGTAAGGGCATGCTGAAAAACAAATGTATTTATAGTTACTACTCGTATTTATGTCCGCTAATTAGCAAGTTTCACAGCCTGCTCCAGCCTAGACTTGAAGGCTATTCCTGTCTCCCTCTCTCGTTAAGGGATATCATCAGGTTAATACTATTTAAAGTGGTATGATCCTGTGAGCATTGAAGCATGTGTCAGGTAAACCTTGCTACGCACTGGGAGGCATCACAAAGCAAGTAGTGATAAGGTTATTGAAACGAGAGAGAAATCTTCCTCTGCATCACNGGGGGGTAAGGCATAAAACACACTGTGGGAATATTGTGAATAATTTGCATCATGTGGATGCAGGCGTCTGAGGGCTTTTTATTGTCTGTTCTTCTACCACACAGTGACTGTTGTATAATTTTGCAATAAAACTTCTTTTTTTCAATGAACAGTCCATTGCAGGGTTTGGGTGGAGANCCAGTTACGACCAGAGCTAGATCAGCTCCCATGGCAGGCTAAGGGACTTCTGCTGGCTACTCACTGGGAGGTGGACCAGGTTCACTTCCACTTTCTTCTTTAAATACAAGCTTTAGAGCTGCAGTTACCTGAGTTCCTAACAAAGTCCTTCCTTTTCCTGAAGCTCCTCTCCTCCATGATACTTTAGCTCCCTGTTGGCTGAGCTGGGTAAGGGCACGCTGAAAAACAAATGTATTTATAGTTACTACTCGTATTTATGTCCGCTAATTAGCAAGTTTCACAGCCTGCTCCAGCCTAGACTTGAAGGCTATTCCTGTCTCCCTCTCTCGTTAAGGGATATCATCAGGTTAATACTATTTAAAGTGGTATGATCCTGTGAGCATTGAAGCATGTGTCAGGTAAACCTTGCTACGCACTGGGAGGCATCACAAAGCAAGTAGTGATAAGGTTATTGAAACGAGAGAGAAATCTTCCTCTGCATCACAATCCAAGTGCCAGTTGTTTGGAACCAGTGGCCCAATTGCTTTTCTTCAGTTTTTATTTCCCTGCCAAGGTGCTTGCTGTCAGGTTGCTACGTAGAAGCCCAATACTGCATTTTCTCAGACCATTTATTTATTAAGTTACAACCAAAGTCTTTTTATTAGGTGTTTCCTACAGTCAAAAAAAAAAATACAGCAGCTCACAGCCCCAACTTTGACCTGACCGTGGTTTTCAAGGTTACACAATCACAGAAAAGCTCATCTGCCCTAATTCCTATCCAAGCCAGCCAGAATGGGAGATTCTTGTCCTTAAGCCTCTTCCCAAATCCTCATTCCCAGGTGTTTTCCCCCCCCTCTGGCTGTGTCAGGAGGTACGAGGCCACCCACAGAGATGTACCCAGGTGTACAAGGAAGCCTGAAGAACCCAGTGAGATCAGCACAGGGGAACCCACACGCTGTAGCACGGTCTGGAAGATGGGGAGGGGGGGGGTGGGGGTGGTCATGGGTGGGTAAAAAACATAAACCAAGGGTGGGGGGTAAGGCATAAAACACACTGTGGGAATATTGTGAATAATTTGCATCATGTGGATGCAGGCGTCTGAGGGCTTTTTATTGTCTGTTCTTCTACCACACAGTGACTGTTGTATAATTTTGCAATAAAACTTCTTTTTTTTCAATGAACAGTCCATTGCAGGGTTTGGGTGGAGACAAAACACTTCAAAAGAAGAGCTTAGAGAGGTTTGTTGCCATCCTTAAATCTAACAGGCCTTTCTTAATCTGGTAATTACAGACAAAAATTACACTTAATACAAAACAGATGAAACTCCCAAGTCTATCCTGGCAAAGAAACATGAACAGGTTGATTTTTCATTGAACTTTTACATTTTTCTCCCAAAACTGAAAAAAAATCCAGCATTTTTAATGCTTCACAGGTAAATGACCTTCTGCCCTGCCATTTAACAGAGCAGCTGTGAAAATAGGGCAGCATAGGAAGAAAGAGTGAGACTTTCACCACAGGGACCAGCCTTCCTGACCCTACAACCCGATACTTCTCTAGCTGGGATGGAGGAAAGGGAGGAAAAAGAACCCCAAGAACCTGCACCATCGCTGTGGCCACAGTTGGAAAATCCAGCAGTGTGCCCTTCCGGGGCTGGGAAGAGGTTAACCTGCTGCCAATTCACACATGGAACCTGCCACTCCTGTCACAAGCAAAGCTACAGCCACAGACCTCTCCCTTCGAGGGTTTGGTTTTTTGCCCCTCCTGTGCCCAAACAGCATGTCTTGAACAGCAGAGCTCACATCTGGCTCCTCAGACTAGAACAGCACCACGTGGTTGCCAAACCAGTGTCTTCCATCCACACAAAATCACAGAAGCAGTCTCCAGCACTAACCATAGCAGTGCAGGAACCCCATCAACCTGGAACAGCAATACTGAGATAAGTTAAATGCCTCCCAGAGCTCCTGAGCTCATCCTACAAAAAGCTTTAAATATTCATCTTGTGTCCAGTTCTGGGCACCTCAACACCAGAGAGATGTCGAGGTGCTGGAGCGAGTGCAGAGGAGGGCAATGGAGCTGGTGAGGGGCCTGGAGAATAAATCTGATGAAGAGCGATGGAAGGAGCTGGGACTGTTTAGTCTGAGGAAGAGGAGGCTGAGGGGAGACCTCATCACTCTCTACAACTACTTGAAAGGACATTGTAGAGAGGTTGGTGCTGGTCTCTTCTCACAGGTGGTTACTGATAGAACAAGAGGGAATGGCTTCAGGCTACAACAGGGGAGGTTTAGGCTGAATATTAGGAAAGAATTTTTCCCAGAAAGGATGGTCAGACCCTGGAATGGGCTGCCCAGGGAGGGGGTTGAGTCTCCATCCCTGAATGTGTTGAAGAGTCCTTTAGATGTGGTGTTGGGGGATCTGGTGTAGGGGAGAACTTCGCAGAGTAGGGCTGATGGTTGGACTTGATGATCCCAAGGGTCTCTTCCAACCTGAAGGATTCTATGATTCTATGATCTTATAGACAAGTGACTGAACATTTCTCAATTCTACCAGCAATCAGCACTGGTAGCACTGGTGGCTTGTTCAGACAAGGTGAATAGACTCTACTGGAGGGCTTTAAGCCAAAAATAAACTCCTCACTGAGGACCACAGGAAGAATTTCTAGCTGATCACCATCCAGCACATCAGGATGTTTAAGAATTTAGACACAAGTGGGCAAGGCCTTTTGGGCCCTCCAGCTCTCACACATGTCCTGCTCCTAAAAAGTGACAAAGCTGGTCTGTCACTTATTTCTTCCAGGAAAAAAAAAATAATCAAAAATCCACATTGGTATTACTCTAATTAGCAGATAACTTTTTTTCCAAAGTTCCCCACCAAAAGATGTGCAGAGAAACCTGAAATCAGATTCATTCTTTGATACTCTGAGAAGGCACATCCATCTTTGACACTTAACCAGCTTCCCAGCCAGACCAGTTTCCAGGAGGCTGCCAGACAAGCTGGGAACGGGAAGGCTGAGGCTCACACACCCTGCCAAACCAGTCCTTGACACCACCAGTTTGAAATCCCAGTCTGTAAGTCACCTGCTCCTGCAGAGAAGCCCCCTGAAAAATGGAAATCGGGATGTAAAAAGTTATCCCTACACAATAAATTTTGCAGATTTGTACAATATTTGTCATTGCAACAAACAGGTTCTGTATTTCTCAAAATCTGAGCAAAACAAAGCCTTGATCCTGCACATGTGATCTCTCTTACAATACATCTAAGTCTCTTCCCATTACTGCACAGGACTTTGGAAAACACACTGGGAAAGGAGCTGACAGAACGAGATTGAAACTTAAAGTGCCTGAAACTTAACCAAACACTCACTCTTGCTGCTTCAGCTCCAGGGCTGTAGTTTGACTGCAGAAAACTGAGTTTCTCCATCAAAAAGTAATATGTACAGCAAAAGAACAGCAGTGAAAACACATCCCCGCCTACACACAATGCATTTCAGTATCAAAAGTAGCCTTGTCATCTATTATCAACTTTAGGATCTGTCATCCTATAGCTCATTAAAGCCAGTTATTACTATAGTGACAAATTAATGGACTCAGAGGAAAACAAGTTTTTCCCCACATCGCTTGAATATTTTTTCATCTCAAAACTTAGGAGAGAAGGTTTGAAATCCGGAGTGTCCCCTCAGCTAATGTGTAAATTGAACTCCTTAGTTTGTCTCACACCATAATCATCAACTAGGGTTACCTGACCCAAAAATACAACAATACAAGCTATAATGTTCCTATACGGTTTATAGCCCTAAAAGTCACACAGTGACTGTCTTTTCAGTGACACAACAAATGGATATATAGATGGGAAAAAAAAGAGTTTAGCAAAATACACTTCAGTTGAAGCCAGGAAGGTATGAACTACTGCAGCTGCTTTGGACATGGCTTAAAAAAAAGCTCCCCCTTCTGGAAATTTTGGAGAAAGGTACTGGTACATAAAGAGCTACCAGTACTACACCAGTTCAGAGAGAGTCATTCACAAACCCCTAACTTCCAGGTTTCTGCTCCACCTCCGCCTAGAAACCAGCATTTTGTCTCCGCTTTGATTAGATCCAGGTAAGTTCACTCCAAAAAGGTAACAAACTGGAATAAAAGGAACAGAATTCCTTCCGTAACAAAGGTGGGAACAAGGTTTTCCTGGAATACATCTTGCCCAAAAGAATAAAGCACCTCCACAAACACTGTCTTTTGTGATTTTATTAAGAGATGTTTTCAGGACAGCCAAGGTTCTGGTTGCAGATGTTACAAACCCTACAATAAAAAAAAAAAAACAATAAAATACTGAGTGAGAGGGTGGCAAACCATTTCCCATAACCATTCTCCTACCCAAAACAGTGAACAAACAGGCTCCAGGAGCTCAAACAATTAAGAAATCTCTCACTTCTTGCATTTTAACCAACGATGCCCCTTTTCCCCACAGAAGATTTTCCTCATCAGCTTCTTGTTTCACTGTTGCCCTGCAAACTCTCTGAACCCTCCCAGTTCACACAAGGCCAGCTTCAGAGAACACCACAGCCTGGCTTTTACTAGCAGCTAAGGAAATCTTCTGGAAGAGGCCTTGGGCCCTGTGCCTTCTGCTGCTCTAATGAGAAAGAGTGAGAAAAACTTTTAAAAGCAACAAGCTGCCCATTTTCACTGGGAACAACCCAGAGCAGGTCTCGGAGAATTTCAAACCATCAATTTCCGTCTCAAAAGCTACACATTCAGGGAGACAGGATTTCAAACCTTGATTATTTACTTACAAAACTAGCCTACACATTGTACTCAATGTTACCAGCTTCTAAATTTATCCCAAACTGGATCCCACAGGGGAAAAGATGAGGAATATATAACTTCTATTATAGTCAACTGCCCACTGACAGCAGATGGTAAAATATAAAAACCATCCAAGGCGTTGAACCCTTCTCAGACAAATGCCTCAAAGTCACTCAAATTGTGACCCAAGATTCCCAAATCCATGCTGTAGAACACAACAGGATACAGGGCACTTGGACAAGGATATTCCCTTTCAGACTCGTCATCTCTTCTTCACTGAAGGGTGCACTCAGCTGGTTTGTGGCCTGCCTTAAGCCACGGCCCCCTTCACCGAGGGCAATACTCTAAACCCCAACCCAGCTCATCACTGCACCATGTACAACACAGCAGTTTTAATTCCCAGTATCCCAGCTTCCCAACAGCTTTGTTTGGTGATATGTCATATTTTCCACATGGATTCTCCCATCATTTGCAGACACTTACCCCTCAGGCAGTGGGAACCGGCTGAGGCATGGCTGGCTGTTCTGGTTTGCCACCTTTCTGCTCTGAAATGGGGGTGGTGGGCAAGATCTCTTCTTTGGGTTCCACGATGCTGACATGGTCTGGCAGAGGCTTTTTGGGACCAATCTTTCCACTTGGGTCCCAGGGCAACATAATCTTTACTTTGATTCCCAGTACTCCTGCAAAGAGTGACAGGAACAACACAAGACACGCTCATTCAACACAAAATATCAAGCAAGCATTCAGGAGGGGCAAATCCCAAAATTACAAAATACCTTATTCTGCATCAAAACATCTCCTGACCTCACTGAAGATGCAACCTCATGAACACAAGTGTGCTATAGCTTAAAAGTCTTTGATTACTGTGAATTTGCCTTTATCCAATTCACTGCCTTTGCCAACTGCAGCGTGGGGTTACAATGAAAATGTGTCACATCTTTAAATCATGCTAATCCTTATTTTAAGCCCTGTCTTTCCTGGGATAACTCAGCTCACTTTCCTAGGAAACTGCACTTTTGTTTTGCATCCCTTCTCAGACAAATGCCTCAAAATCATCCAATGAGTAGGATGCCCTGCCCAAGGCAGCCTGAGCACAGCACCACAGAACGTGGCACTGGACGGGCTGCGATGACACAAGGACATCCCTTCTGACTCGTCATCGTATCATCACCGAAGGGAAGGCAGAGAACAGCTTTGTCTGTGCCAGTACCTCTACATCAGGTGTTCTGCAATTAAGTAACCCAAAGCCAATTAAGATGCAGAAGTCATTTGTGTTTTTACCAGGGGAAAGGACAAGCGTTAAACAAGTTTGGCTGGTTTAGCTGGGCAGATTTGAGAGAGCACAGCAATGGGACAAAACTGTCACTTGCTTTTTCATAGGCCTTGTGTTACCAGTGTTCTGTCTGCCCCCTCCCTGGGAGCCAAGAAAGCAAGAATCCAAACTCTCAATGGCTCCTGAATGTGGTCAGTATGTGCTTGATTTTTAAGTCCTCTTGCTACCAGCCCCAGAGGCCACAGGACACAAGTCAGTATCTGAAAAAGCAAATGACCCAGGATGACCAGATAAAGCTCTGGTAAAGGCTCCTTTCTCCATTTCTCATTCCCATACCCAAATGCAAATAAAAGTTCTACTTTAGATGTAACATGCTTAGTGAAAAATCTATGGTTTTCTTGGGCTTTTGTAAAAGTCAGAACAACTAGTGGTGACAAAGTGAATCACTCTCAAGATCGGTGGTACCTCAGAACCACGTGAGTTACCACCACACAGGTGGGAAACCTCCAACCTGCAGGCACAGGGCATCAGGAGCTGAGAACTGGCTTTGAAGCTCTGATAGAAGGAACCAACAGAGCTGCAAAGGGACCCACGTCCCAGGCACTCACCCTGTCGGAGAAGGACGTGACGCACGGCTGTGTCGACGTAGTAATTCACTGGGTCTCCGCTGTGGATCATCAAACCATCCACAAACTTCATGGATTTGGCACGCTGACCTCGGAGTTTGCCAGACACAACCACCTCACAACCCTTGGCACCGCTTTCCATGATGAAGCGGAGGACACCATAGCAGGCTCTGCAGGGTGAAAAAAGCAACAGCCACAGATTTACTCCTGCTCTGTTGAATCCACACAGCCCCATGGAGGAATTCTACCCCAATTTCAAACACAGGCAATGACACTTCAACTCTTGTTTATAAAAAGCCTTCTGAACACACACACACAAAGCTCTGTCAATGCTACATAAAGCAGCAAAAAAAAATCTTCACATCATCTTAGAACTGTTAAACCCAGCTCAACAAAACTCCAGTGACTTAAGGGGCTTGTAAGACTGTGGAAACAGTGACAAGTGCATATTCTGTTATAAAAAAGCAGCTCCTCAGCTGGAGGCAGCCAACACGCCCACATCAGGAGAGCAGCTCCTCGCCCCTTCTCAGACAAATGCCTCTAAATCATCCAATGTTGACAGGATGCTCCCGCTGAAGAACCACCAGCAGCATCACAGAACATGACACCACAGAGGTACCAAAGCAAGAGCCACCCAGTTCTGACTCGTCATCTTATCATCACCGAAGGGATCCGAGAAGCAAGGCCACTGTCACCTACGGGGCAATTCCACCAGAAGGCTTGAAATTTTGTTTCACTCTTCCACCCATTTAATCACAAAGAAATAAACACTTTATACACACCAGTCAGACAACTTGTCATCTGCTCTGCTCTAAGACTTCACCTTTTATGTCTGAAACGCATTTCCTAGCAATGACCATCAAAACTAACCTGTGTACTAAACAAAAAGCTTTTACACAGTCGAATTATCAAAAATATGAACTGCCCTCTCAAGTGCAGCTCTACCAGGTTAAATTTTCAAGCTACAGATAAATTGGCAAAGAGTTTTGGGTTTTGTTTTTGTTTTGTTTTAAATGGAATTTGAATCCCACATTTCCTCACTGTGCCATCCCATTCAACTTGCTCTACTCACCGACGCACTGCTAAACCTCCCAGAAGCTTGTACCGCAGGGACTCTGCCTGAGCAATTGCACAAAGACCTCTCGTGGCCACCTTCTCGGCATAGAGCTACGAAGGAAAAGTAGTAAAATCAGAAAACAGGGCTGAATTTCAAGATACTTCTAATAAAACAAGGGTTTCACAGTACTCTATGCCCCGTCCTACACCCAGTTCGTTAAGTCCTTCCACATTTACATGTTGAAGTTTTATCCTCAGACCCTACACTCCCTTAACTCCTTTGGTGCCTTCCCTCCTACTCCTGGCAGAGCTGAGACACCAGCAACGACACTCCCAAGGAAAGGCAGGAGACTATTAAAACATCCACAGCGCAGTCTCAAAGAGCTGCTGCTTCAAGTATTAGGTATCACTGGCAAGAAGTACCCAGAAAATCAAAAGAACCTCACTTGAGACAGTTTGACAGTTTTTACCACAGATCAGTTACCTAAGTTTGATTAAGTATTAAAATCAAACCTAGGAAAAGGTTTGATTTTTGAAAGCTGGGAGAAAGTGAGGTGTATTAAATCTAAGACCTCCCTCCAAGAGACTGAAGTCAGACATGATATTCCCAGAACTGACAACTTATGATGTGGTCTGTGAGAGCCACTGAGTATGTTTAAGCATTTGCTGTTGATAATAATTAGCCATCTTCACTGTATAACATGATCCAGAAACACTGGCTGCTCAGGAATAAATGTGAGCACAACCTCAGCCCACACATTCCCCCCCTGCTAATTTCAGAGGAAAGAACTAGAAAAGGGACATTTCAAACATTGAAAGAGCAGATTGGGTTGGTCTATCAGTTTATTGTCTATTACATCACAGCATCATACTCAATCTCAAAATCTTTCTGCACCAGAGCAGTTTCTTTATAAAGACAGAGATAATATGACTCCAAGAAGGGTAACAGTAACACACAAAACCCAAACGTTATTAGACCATTAGACTGCTTCTCCTATCAATATTGGGACAGCAACATTCCCTATAAAATATTTACAGATAAGTTATTTCACCTGCTTCCTCCTCACTGGGAAAACAGAGAAAACCAGAAGTGATAGCACTCAAAATACCACAAACAGCAAAGCATTCTATGTTTCAGCCCCAAGTTATCCTCAAATCAAACCACCTTCCAGCTGAGAGCACCCAGGCAGGACACAAAGCCAACAACTCACTGCACAACCCACCTACTACTGTTTTAACCAAGAGAGTTTTACCTCAACACTTCCCTCAGGGAAGCCGAACCTCTTCTGCACGACAGCTGTCAGCTCCCGGATACGGCGTCCCTTCTCACCCAGGACATTCTGAGTTCTGGAAAAAAAGAAAGTACAACACAATTGAGGAAAATGTCTTCAAGTCTGAGCCTGTAAGTGTCCCAAAAATTTTCCAGACCGAGCATCTAACTTATTTCAGGGGTTGCAACGCTGCTGCATCAAAAAAGATCACTTCTGCGTATCTTTCCCCAGTAGTTTCCTGTAATAACAGCTGCAACTTTAAGCTTGAGCATCCCTTACAGCCTCATACAGCAACTGTGAAGCAAAAGCAGCATCTCAGTTACCTGGTGGCAAGTATGATAATTTCAGTCCTGGTTGGAGTGACCCGGACTTCTACACCGGAGTAGCCATCTTCAGCCAGTTCACGAGTCAGAAACTCATTGAGCTCAGCTTTGAAGATACCATCAGCAACAAACTGAAAGACAAACAGACCAAGTTAGAGAATAGAATCATGGAATGGTTAGAATTGGAAGGGATCTTAAAGATCATTCGTTCCAACCCCCCTGCCCTGGGCAGGGAAACCTCCCACCAGACCAGGTTGCTCAAAGCCCCATCCAACCTGGCTTTGAACCCCTCCAGGGATGGGGTCGCCACAGCTCTCAGGCAACCTGGGCCAGGGTCTCACCACTCCCACAGCAAAGAATTTCCTCTCCACATCTCATCTCTATCTCCCCTCTTTCTGTGTCAAACCCTTCCCCCTTATCCTGTGGCTCTCCTCGCTCACCAAGAGCCCCCCCCCAGCTTTCCTGGAGCGCCCTGAGGGACTGGAAGGGGCTTGAACACCTCCCTGGAGCCTTCTCCAGGCTGGACAACCCCAACATTCTCAGCCTGTCTTCATAGGAGAGGTGCTCCAGGTCAAGCTCTGTTGAAGAACTCAGCCTGATCACAAGTTTTCATACTTTGAGTTTAGGTGCAACTCACCCCTGGGACCACCCACCGCCCACCAGGGAGAGGAAAAAGCAGCAGCAGGGAAAAATAAAAGCACCTCTCCTGAAGTTCCCAGAGACAAGTCACTGCCAGCAGGATCCTACACCACTAGCTACAGTAAGATCTCATGCTGAAATCACAGCTCATCGTTGTACTGTGATTCAACATGATTTTATGTAAAATAATTAGAGAGATATAAGTACATCAGAGTGATATCCTTTTACCAGCCCCACAGGAGCCTGCTACTAGGGCTCCCGCCTCCACCCGACAGTGCACAGGCCCCAAGCCTCCCTCCCTCTACAAGACAGCACCCTCCCGCCCTCGCTGACCTACCGAAAAGGGGTCTCACTACACCCAAACTTTCTCCACTAATAAAAAAATTAAGCCCATCACCTTCCAGCGCCGCTCCGCGCCCTGAGCACAACCCCAGCCTGCCTCCCCTCCGCACACAAGCCCAGAGTACTGTGCAAGGCCATTAAAAGGCTGAGGTAGAGGAAAAGCACAGTTCCCCTCAGCCCCAGGGTCCGCGCATGGTTCCCCGACCCGCTCCCTCACCCCGGCCTCCCGCCGCCATGTTCCCCGCCGAGCCTCCGAGCCCCATCCGCCGCCATCCTCCTACATCCGCCGCCATCCACTCGCCGCCGCCCCAGCCCGGCGAAGCCCGGGGCTGCCCCGGGAACGGCTCCGCCGATATGGAGGCTCCCCGTGGCCGCGGCAAGCTGGGCGGCCGCCCTCACCTTGCGCTTCTTGGAGATCTGCACCGCCATCTTGAGCCGCGCCGCCCGGCGGAAAGGAGGGAACGGTGCCTGAGGGGAGGGCTATATCCGCCTTCCGCCGTTCCCCATTGGGCTAATGGAATCACGTGGGTCGGCGGGCGGGGGCCGATGGGAAATGTCGTCTTTACCGCGCCGCCATGTTGGGGAGGTTTAACCCTTCCGCTGTCAGTGAGGGTTTTCCGCCCTGTCGGGCTGTTGTGAACGCCCACAGTCGGCATAAAAATGGCTATAAAACCGCTATAAACAGGTACAGGAGTTGGTAGCTGGGTAATTCACCCCGGTTTGCTACGTGGAGGCCCGCTCTGGTGGTAAAGAGGCCGTCCCCTCATGGCCACCCCAGGTGTAAGGGAGCACAGCAGTGGGATTGTGAGGGCAGTGGAAGAAGCTCTCTCCCAACAGGATACTTCTGCTGTTTTGACCCTTTTTTTTTTTTAAGTCAGTCAAAGATGAAGGAAACACCCATCAGGAAAAAGATGTGAAAATCACAGACAGGCTATTTGGTTATTTCCAGGAAAGCATCAGGAGGCTTTTCTGCCAGAGGATGATTTACTGTTTTCCTATTAATCGCTGCTTTAGGTAAATTTTAACAATAGCTATTTGTCGTTAACTGTAAATACAGATGACAGATAACTGTAAACTTAAAACTATTTTAGGTCTTTCCTACTGTGTCCACAGCATCTTGAGCCGCAGGGCTCATATAAGATAAATGATTCAGTGAATAGGCCAGGGCAGTCCCTCTGTGGGTTTTTTTGACTCCTATGATGGTATCTTCACCTCTATAGTCTGAAATTAATAACAGCAGGATGGGATTCCTCACTTGAAACTTCTGCAGTGGCCAAAGATGGAGAAAGTGACTTGTTTTTTTGAGACAGTTCAGAGGTTGTAGGGGATTACAGAGGTTTGGTTGTGCCATTTCAGTTAGAAATTACATTAATGGGTAGAGTTGATACATGAAAATACTAGTGGGTAAACATGGCCTGCTTGAGAAGAGTCAGCAAAGGGAAGTCCTGCCTTGCAAACCCAGAAAGCAGCCAGAAGATATGGAGATAAGGACAAAATGTTTGAACTGAGCTGTTTGACTTTCTGTAAGGCTTCTTCTCAACAGCTTTGCCCAAGACTTTACAGAAACTGAGCGGTCATGGGCAAAGGCAGGGGCATTGCACATCTCTGCTCCTTACACAGGTGCTGCAGGGGCTTGTGCAATGAAATAAGACATTAAATGTTAGAATTATCAAATCATGGCTCTGTAAATAATTGTGGTGTGCCCACTGGGCATGTCTGATCCTCTGTCTCCTAAAGGATAGAGGAGACTTGGGAGAGGATCAGAGCAGGGATGGTTACAAGACTGGGAGCACCTCTGGTTGAATTAAACTGTGAAGATTAGGACTCAACCTGGGAAAGATAAAATGTGGTGAAGATCTACCAGCCCACACAAGCTTCAAGAGGGTGCACAGGAAGGACATGGACTGGTTGGAGCAGAACCAGAGGAGGCCACAGAGATGCTGCAAGAGCATCCTCTGCTGTGAGGCCAGTCTGAGAGAGTTGGGGGAGTTCAGCCTGGAGAAGAGAAGGCTCTGGGGAGACCTTACAGCCCCTTCCAGTCCATAAAGGCGCTGCAGAAAAACTGGGGAGGAATTCTTGAGAAGGGAGGGGAGCCACAGGAGGAGGGGGAAGGGTTTAAAACTGAAAGAGAGGAGATTGATATGAGTTCTGGGAAAGAAATTCTTTGCTGTGAGGGTGGTGAGACTCTGGCCCAGGTTGCCCAGAGAAGCTGTGGCTGCCCCATCCCTGGAGGGGTTCAAGGCCAGGTTGGATGGAGCTTTGAGCAACCTGGTCTAATGGGAGGTTTCCCTGCGCAGGGCAAGCGTTTGGAACTGGGTGATCTTTGGGGTCCCTTCCAACCCAAACCATTCTTTGATTCTGTGATGGGCAGGGTCTGGCTGTTCACAGTCCTCCAGTGAAGAGCAGATGAAGGCAGTGGGAGATGAAAACAGGTCAGTTGTATTTTTCAGGTTTTTTTCAGGCTTCTGGCTACAGAAAGAAACTCTGGACTAGATTTCTTCTGAGCCAGCATGGCTGCTCTTTTGTTTCTAGGTAGCTGGAAGTAGTGGACTGCAGGTTAGGGCCACCAGTGGTTTGCAATTAGATGGTTGATGGCCCTTGTGTCCCCACCAAGATGCATGGCCACAAGCTGGACTACCTGAAGGCCACCCTCCACTCTGCATCCATTTTTCATCTGGACCACTCAAGTCATGCAAAGTTAAAGAGCAGGTCCCCGTAAACATGCTGGGAACAGTGAGGGACCATCGAGGTGGAGAGGGCACATGGGAAGGAACATGGAAACAGCAAGGTGTAGAAGGCACCTCCGGAGCTGGTACCGACTCTTGAAGGGAGGACAGAGTGGAGTGGGACCTGCGTCACCCACTCTGAATCCACCTGGGAGCGTGGGTGAAGGTGTCAGACACAGCCTAGCCCTCATCCAGCTGTTTAAGGTCCCTCACAAACAGGGAGAGAATACCCGTAGGACCAGTAGAGCGCTGGGAAAACACCTCTCCATCACACACCCACCCCAGCATCGCCCGTGGGGTGCCATGGGGAGGCAGCAGCGCCTGGAGGAGCCAGCTCTCCTCTTTACCAGGGAAAGGACTCTTTCGCCACTAGATGTCAGTGGAGACGGTTTCCAGGGTGGGAAAAGCTTCGTGTCTCTCCTCTCCTCCCACTTCTCTCATCCCCAGGGGTTCATTTGTCCAAGATTTAAGGGGTGGCAGAGACACCGGTTAGACACAGCCCGTCTGGAGCAGCCCACTGTCCGCTTTGCTGCCAGTGAGGGACTTGTGTCCCCTCTTGTTGTCACCAAGCACCTTTCCCTCGCTGCTGGTGTGTCCAACCTTCGCACCCTGCCCTCATGAGGCCAACTCCTTCCCCTCTCTCTGTCCCTGTCCTAGATTGGCTGTCCCTCACCCTCCGACCTCTCTCCTCACCCTCTTCAGAGAGCTATGATCTCCCCAGGGAGAGGGGACGCAGTAGGACACACTGTCCCTCATCCCTTTCCCCCTTTCCTGCTCCGGTTGTGCCCGCTGACCTCTGTGCTCTCCCTCAGGCAGCCAAAACACACTGACATCAGTGGTCTCTCTGATGGACCCATCCATGTTTCATCTCCGTGCTCCCCAAGTGCCAGTTCCTGGCCGTGGGCTCCAGCAGTTCTGTTCTCAACGGGGACTTCCACTTGGCCAAAATTAAGAGCCACAGCCCCATCGATCTCTTCCCCATCTCTCCCCACCAGGGACTGAGGCTGTGGTCAGACTGGAGCCAGGTTGACTGTGGATAGATTTGAGGGGCACTGGGTGCAGACTGGGCTAACAGATTGTGGACAGAAACCTGCTTAGGTCCTCTGGGAGCTCCTGGTGCTCTTCTCCAGCAGCATCCCTGGACACAGACAAAGTTAGCTTGTGACCAGGTGGCAGAAGAGGTGCTGGTCCTCTGGTATAAATCACCAATGACACTTAAACCGAGCCTGTATCTGCAACAAATTCCCCTGAGTATAAGGCAGCCTGATTTCTGTCCCCTTCATCTAAACCTGCAGGTTGCTCCTCACCGTGTTTTCTGAACTGACCCCTCGAGGTACCTGCTGAGCCTCATCTCCAGAGGAGCTGGGGACCATTGGGCTGCACGGAGCCATGGCAGAGCTGCAGGAGCGTTCATGAGGATACCCAAGATTTAAAGCAGGTAGGAAAAGCAGACAGGCTAGCCACCTTATGAGGAGATACTAGAGCCAACGGGCCAGGGATGTACCTCGATCAATCCTAATCCATCTGGATGAACCATAGGACCGACTGACACAGTGTTTCTGCACTGGACAAAATCAAGCATCCAGTGACCTTTCCCCAGCCCATTGCTGAGACGCAAGATGAGCAGGAGAAATCTCAGCTCTGAGGAAAGTTTTCCTTTTTCCCCTCCAGCATGGTGCAGTATTGCATTTTGCCTGGCAGCGAAGAGGTTTAAAGGAGCTCCCCTCTTTCCTCCCTCACCCCTGCCCCTTCCTCCCCCCCCTTTCCCTGGCCCATCCTGCTGTTTCTGGAGCCCGGCTGTCAACCAGCTCCCAGAAACGATCCAACACAAACATACATATATTTTGGAGGAGGTTATTTAAAGCCTTGCTCGTTTCCCTGCTCTGGCCCAGCTCTACAGCAGCTTGTGAGCACCAAGGGCAGCAAATTGCAGCTGGGGTATGGGACCAGGCAGGAACATCTCACTCAAAAGACCACAAAGGTGGTCAGGTTTGGGGTCACACTTGGAGAATCCACGGTCCCTAAACTATGCCAAGTTGAGGGGACATCTGTGTTTGAGGTCCTCACCGCAGGGTAATGCCAGACCATCAGGCACTAGCTTTGGAGAAGTGGCCAGTATCTGAGGATGGGAGGACAAGGAGAACCCATTAACCCAAGAACCCATTAATCAGCGTCTCAAGCAATTTTTAAGGAAAGACCCTCCTAACCTACACAAAACCCACTCTGTTCACTGATTTCATAGAATCATTTCTATCATCCAGAGCAGGAAGTATCTGCATACGATCATCTTTTTTTCTTTTTTTTTAAGACTGACTTTACCCAGGAGGGACTCAACCCATGTATTTCTGGATCATATAAAGACAGGAAAAGGCACAACATTAGCAAAAAGCCTGGCCCTGACGTGCATCGCCTTTTCCATGCCCTATTAAGGAGAAACTATGTGTTGTGTCAGCATTTCAGGGTCAGTATTGACAACCGGGGCCGGGGTCAAGCTGCACCCTGGTACAAAGCAGGGGCCTCGGTGGTGTGAGGCAGCAAGGGAATGTCCCCTCTCTCCCCAGACATGGCCTGGCTAAGCCAACGGGCTCCGAGCCCCAGCCTTTGCAGCCGGGAACATTTCAGTCCTTTCCACAAATAGCAACGTGGGATTCCTCCCTCAGCTACAGCCATCCCTGTCTGTGGCCCAAGACAGCCAGCACGGCTCCCAAAGATACATGGGGATGCTCCGAGATGCTGTTTGCAGCCAAATGGGGATGAATTTGTCTCTGCTCCATCCCTGCCCAAGTGGAGACTGGGAGCATCCTGAAAAAGTTGTGACGCACCCACACCCCTCACCCCCAGAGAGCTCAAATCTGGTCTGGGAAGGAAGTCCCTTTGTCCCCAAGACCCAGATAGATGAAAGAACCCTTGGGGTTGTGGCAGCAAAAGGAAGAGGTCCCCAGAGCATTCCCCATGGCTGGCCTTGGTTCTCCCCTATCCTTTGGGAGTGGGATGAACAGGGCTGGTAAGGAAGGCACCAGTTATGTGGCAGAGCCTGCCCTCATTCCACTGCTGAGGACCTGGGGTTAGTCCCCGTAGGCTGTCACAAAGGTGCAGCCACCAGATACAGCTCCTGCTGGGACACTCTGCCTGGTTCCCAGGCATGGGATGGGCACCCTCAGCCTCCCATCTGACCCCAGCTGGCACTAGTGTGGAGAGTAGGACTAGGGAGGTGATTGTCCCCCTGTACTGGGCACTGATGAGGCCCTATTTCACCTCAAGAGCTGTGTTCAGTTTTGGCCCCTCACAACAGGAAAGACATTGAGGGGTTGGAGTGTGTCCAGAGAAGGCCACTGAGCTGGGGAGGGGTCTGGAGCACAAGTCTTGTGAGGAGCAGCTGGGGGGGGTGGGGGTGTTGAGCGTGGAGAAAAGGAGGCTGAGGGGAGACCTCCTCGCTCTCTCCAACTCCCTGAAAGGAGGGTGTAGCCAGGGGGTGTAGGTCTCTTCTCCCAAGGAACAGGCCATGAGACAAGAGGAAACAGCCTCAAGTTGTGCCAGGGGGGGTTTAAGACAGATATTAGGAGAAAAATTTTCTTCACCAAAAGAGTGTTGTCAAGCCTTGGAAGAGGTTGCCCAGGGCCGTGGTGGAGTCGCCATCCCTGAAGGGATTTCAAAGCCGGGCAGACGTGGTGCTGAGGGACATGAGTTGGTGGTGGGTTTGTCAGTGCTGGGTTGATGGTTGGAATCAATGACCTCAGAATTCCCTTCCCCAAACCTAAACCATTCTATGATTCTAGAAACCCATTCTGAAGCCCCCACTCCAGCGCTCTGATCTCTTGGATTTGTAACACAGGTTCCATGGGCAGGAGTAAAAGCAGGGAATGCATGAGAGGGATGTTACCCCCAGACGTGGAACTTGGCAGCATCAGAGACCCCTTTGTACTCCCACCAAGGGCCCCTTGCAGGTGCCAGGGGGTTTCCTCACTGCGGGGAATGCCAGCTTGGAGCAGGTTCGGGAATTGGGAGCTTTCCTGCCTCCCCCCAGCTCCTTTCATTGCCCAGACAGCAACATGGTTTATGGCAGCCGAAGGCCATTGAACAGGCTCAATTAAGCCAGCATCCCCGCGTTTTCTCCCCGGGAACCTGGCTCCCGTTCAGAGCATCCAGGAGGGGCTGGCAGCCATTTGCAGTGAAGGGGCCAGGACAGCCAGCAGCTTTTCCAGCTTGCAGGCACGCTGGATTTTGGGATCCCCTGTGCTTTTCCTGGGCAATGGCAAAGGGGGGCTTTGGGAGACAATGTCCTCCCTGGGAAGGTCCTCAAGTGCCACTGCTGCTGCTTTCACATGGCACAATAACGCCACCACTGCAAGGAAATCCTGCAGGCACCCAAGGACTGTGCTGGCTCTGCAAAGGAAGAAAGCATCAGGGAAGCAGCCTTGGAGACATCAGAACCACACCTGGACAGATAGGTACAAGCAGCAGCACAGGGCCTGCCCCTTCCCTCTGTGCCGAGACAGCAATTCACCAGTGACACGGGACAGTCACAGCCGGATCCAGCCTCTTCCACCTGCTTCCATGGAGCAAGATGCAAACTGAATTTTGTGAGAGAGAGGGAGGCAAGGTAAAACCTCAATCCTGTGATCCCCCAAGCTCAGACATCTGCGGGATTTGGGGTCACAAAATGAGTCCCAGGGGAGAACAGACCCGTCACCTCTCTGGGTACACCTAAGGAGTTTGGAAACCAGCCTTGCTGGAGCCCATTTCTTCTGATTTCTCTCCCAGTGAAAACAAGCCATGACTCAGTCCTTGGGGCCATGCTGTGGTGGGATTCTGACAGCCTCAGCAGAGACCTTGTCTCCATCTGCAGGAGACCCTGAAAGATCTGCTTGAGTCCTCACTATGGACTTTTTTCCAATCTCTGTCTCTGAGGATGCACCTCGTTCCCCAAGAAGTTTTTTGGGTTGTTAGAGGGATGTCACTCCTGCCCCTAAAACACCCCTTTTGTAGCAGCGGAGCTTTTCTGCTTGCAGCCACAGGGATGGAGCTGGTGATAAGGAACAGAGTGGCTGCTTGGAAGGATCCATCTGGATATAAGTTTATTGAGGAGGACCAAGATGGCCTCTGCAAGGGAAGAGCTCCCCCTGGCAGCAAGAAATCTGACAGGAATAACCAAATCATATAAAGAGGGAGAAAAAAAATAGACACACCAGTCAGCTCCCAACCACGTTTCTCAGCAGTGAGGAAGCTCTCCTGTAAGGGGATGGTCCCAGGGAAGAATGTCTGTTATGGGAAACCGAGCAGAAACAACAGCCCAAGCAGAAGCCCTGCTGTGATCCAGGAACTGCATTGTGGTGGCTCAGCGCTGCCAGGACCAGAAGAGGGGACTAGGATGACATCTACAAGAAGCCAAGGGCAGAAGCTCTCTTCGCCTCCCTAATGAAAGGTGCTGAGCAATCTCCTCGTGGGGTGTTTCATTGTGAAAGGAGCCATTCCCCTGAAACAGAGTAATTTGAGCACAAGCGATCTAAAATCCTTGGATGAATATCTGTTTAGACACATCATTCAGATTTGTTTCCATCAGTTTTGTGCATCCAGGACAAAGTGCAAGGACAGGGCGTGAGACTCAACAGGTTGAGACATCTACCCAACCTTGTGGTCTCCTGTCGGTCTCCACGTGGTCCCAAAACCAGGCCACCACCACCTTCAGAGGGACAGGCTGCTTGGCTCACCCTCCTGAGAACCCAACACCCATCCACACAGCTTGCGGGCCCTGATGGGATACCAAGAAACAAGACCAAGGTCAACACTCCAGGCTAAGCCTACATCCCACCAGCTTTTTGTACAGGCTTAGAAAAGAAAAAAAGTCATCTAAACCACCACCTCTGCAACCAGCAATGTCATCAGGCCCACCACAGAGTTAATTTTTCCCAGTGAGTAGCTGTGGCAAATGAAACCCGGGGTAGAGATGGACAAGAGGAGATAGTTTGCTTTAAATGAATGGGGACTGGTCCTGGAAAGTAATTCTAGTAGAGGTATGATGAATTGCAAGCACCAGTTGTAAAGCATTTGTAAAGTCTGACTCAGATGGGAGTTTTATTGCAAGAGCTGGAGTATTATAGTTTATTGCTGCAGTTGGAGCAGCTGCTACCGTTCAAGTTGAATTGCTGTGCCTGTTAAAAAACCCCTCACCGAGTTACAACTCTCTGGAAAAGCTCCTGAGAAATGTGTCCTGCCCCCATGGAGCCAGTCACTTTACAGGGAGCACAAACCCTGCTCTGGAGACCCCTTTCCCTCATGGAGCGGCCCAAGGAAGCCTATCAGAGCAGGGCGAGATGGAGTGGAAACAACGGCCGGGAGGAGCAGGAGTCAGGGACAAGTTTACAGGCCTTTTGTAAACATTTCAAGTGCAGGAGGATTTACTGTTTCTTGGCTTGGCAAGAACTAAGGGGGACTGGGTCCAGCAGTGGAAGGTGGCAGGTTCCTGCAGCACAGAGAGGGAAAAGGGTGCTGTGTTTCCACTTTCACCTGCCCCTGTCCTCTCTCCTTCCCTGCAGCCACCTAAAGGAATCCAAGAGCAGAACTGAAACTGGGGCAGAAATGGCTGCTCTAAGGGTGAATAACAGCGATCTGGTGAAATGCAGCTCTGAAACGTGCACGAGAATCTCCAGGAGGAGACCTCACCCATGCGAGAAGGTGGTTAAAGCATTCGAGTGACAAGGCTTGAAAAATCAACACCCACCCTCCACCCCCCTGCCCTCAAACATACAAACGGGGAAACTTCCAAGTTCTCCGCCAGAAGTTTTCTGGACTTAACCCACAAATTGCAGCAATCACCAAGCCATTATCTGAAGAAGAGGTGTCCGACCCACCAGCCTGATTCCATCGTAATCCTGGCCCGATGATGCCTCCATCAAAGCTGATAAATCGTTGGCAGCACGTTAGCGGCTGGTGACAAACGGATCCCTCACTCCAACACTTACCTTTGGGCGTCTGCCCTGGTAAACAAGATTTTGCTGCGCTGCCTGGATTCGCTTAAAGGACATTAAGCACATTAGTAAATAATTTATACTTCCTTTAAAAACAGGAAATGAAATAAGGATGCTCGGTGTGCTCTTTAGCTGGAAATTGTTCGGCTCTTTATTATTTAATGAACCCACTGGCTGCTGAACAGAGGTCATTCCAGCGGCTCACACCCCGGCCCTACGGCTCGCTGCAAGGTACGTAAATTGAAACTTTAATGGGCAGTTGGAGACGAGCAGTTTGCCCTGGCAGTATCACTTGAAACCCATCAGCTTAAGTAAGTGATTCTTAATCAGCTTTCAGGCTCCAGGAAATAAGCAGAGGGCAGGAGGTGGCCGTTTTCCCCTGTGTACGGTGTTTTACGATGATTTATGGGTGCATTTGCATCAGACTCGTGGAGATAAGGCCAGTCACAAAGACCATTACCTGCTCTTCCATGCACTTCCTGAAACAGCAGCTCGTGGTTTATTGTCTCGCCGTGGTTACGTGCCACAAGAGGATGCGGAGAGCCCAGGAGAGCTCAGGACTCTGTCAAGATGTTGGGGTTGTTCAGCCTGGAGAAGAGAAGGCTCCAGGGAAACCTTGGAGCCCCCCCTCAAGGGGTTCCAGGAAAGCTGGCGAGGGACTTTTGATCAGGGAAGCAATAGGACAAGGGGGAAGGGTTTTACACTGAAAGAGGGGAGACTGAGATGAGATGTGGGGAAGAAATTCTTTGGTCTGAGGGTGGTGAGACCCTGGCCCACGTTGCCCAGAAAAGCTGTGGCTGCCCCATCCCTAGAAGGGGTTCAAATCCAGGTTGGATGGGGCTTTGAGCAACCTGGTCTGGTGGGAGGTGTCCCTGCCCATGGCAGGGGGTTGGAACTGGGTGGTCTTTAAGGTCCCTTCCAAACCATTCTATGGTTCTATGATTTTTGCTGCTTCATATTGAAAGAAGTGGAGAGCGGGAAAGCGCTTGTGGCACCAAGTTTCAGGCTCCTCAGTTCCTGCTGCGGCTTTTTGCCCCAACCCAAGACAGCACGTGGTGCCTGCTCTTGGCAGAGTCCTCTGGAGTGCTGGGGCTGCTGTAACGATGGATGTTCATGCCTCATTAGCTCACCTGGACAAAGCTTCTCCAGCTGATGGTGCTCTCACCCATGGCAGTGCCAGGCAATGAGGGTTCTTCCTGGTGCCGCTGTGTTTCTCCGGCTACCTCTTCATGTGGCGTTTGATTTTCTGCTGGGAAGCTGATCCTCGAGGGAACTAATACTAATGCCCCAAGGCACAGAGTGCAAAAACACAGCCTGAATCCTTTACGTGCCTTCTCCCCACTGTGTCTCTACCTGCAGCCCTCAGCTCCTTTCTGCGCTGGGTAATGAGGTGATTAAAAGCAATAATTACAGCAGGAGAAATACAACGCCGGAAAATTGCACCCTTTTTTAGATTTCTCACAAAGACATTGCATCACAGCTGAGACAAACAGCCGAGGAGCTTTTCCTCCTGCCAGCAAACACTTCCTAACAGTCCAGAGCCCCACACATCACGGTGGGATCTCTGGGCACTGCACACAAGTGCTTTCCCTCTTGTGCAGGGGTGGAGAGGAATGCGTGGCTGATGTCTCTGATGCAATTGTGGGCACACAGGCCTCTCTTCCCTGGGCTCTGAGAAGCAGCATGTATTCTCCACCCCTTCCTGGTGTACATCTACCCCCCTACGATGGAAATGTCACTTATTTCACTGTTGTGAAAGGGGACAGGCAAGAGACTCATAAAATGCTTAGGGTTAGAATGGGATGGCAAAGATCATCTAGGTCCACCCCTGTTCCATGGGCAGGGAAACCTCCCACCACACCAGGTTGCTCAAAGCCTCGTCCAGCCTGGCCTTGAACCCCTCCAGGGATGGGGCAGCCACAGCTTCTCTGGGCAACCTGGGACAGGGTCTCACCACCCTCACAGCAAATTTCTTCTGGAGACCTCATCTCAGTCTCCCCTGTTTCAGTTTAATACCTTCCCCCCTCATCCTATGTTTCCCCTCCCTCATCAAGCATCCCTTCCCAGCTTTTCTGAGGCCTCTTTATGGACTGGAAGAGGCTTGAAGGCCTCCCCAGAGCTTTCTCTTCTCCAGGCTGAACCCCTCCAACTCTCTCAGCCTGTCCTCACACCAGAGGGGCTCTGCAGCATCTCTGTGGCCTCCTCTGACCCTGCTCCAACAGCTCCATATGTCTCCTGTGCTGAGGCCCCAGAGCTGGAGGCAGCACTGGGGAGGGGTCTCCCCAGAGCAGAGCAGAGCAGAGCAGAGGGGTAGAATAACCTCCTTGCCCTGCTGGCCACGCTGCTGGGGACACAGCCCAGGATGCAGGGGTGCTTACTGGGCTGTGAAGAAGTGCACACATGGAACCACTGCAGTGGTTCCGTGGAGGAAAGGACGCAGGTCCTCATCCACTGCACCCATGTTTCGTTCCCCACACTGCCCCACATCCACCCCATCACCGACTGCAATCAGCTCAGCCCATATTACTCCCTTTTTCTCTCAAAAAGGAATTGTGCTCCTGTTATTCCTAACCACCAGCAGCAGCCATATGGCCTAACACAAATCCCTGTCTCAGCTGTTCTTCACCCAAAGTTTGGGAAACATCGTGTAAGAGCACAGGTTTATAAATACACTTTTAAAATGCCTCCCCCCAGCCCATGTTTGTGGGTAATGGAAAAATGTCAGCACTGGCCCTGGCTCCAACGGGAGGAATCACAGGCCGCCTGCTGGCATCCCACGCTGGTGCTGCATCACTTGGGGATGGATCATGAGCCCGCCCCGGCGCTGGGCTCAGCGTGTGGCACCGGGTGAGCAGAGCCTTGGCAGGCAGCTCAGGGGCTTCTGTGCCAACCTGCACACTGAGCCCTGCATCCCGTTGTGGCTGCAGGCATTGGATGGGAGCACGAATATTGGGTTTTGATTTAGCCTGAAGCACAGGGGTTGGCAGAGCTCTGCAGAGCTGTTCCTCCAAGGAGCACAGCATCCACGGAATTTCTCCACCTGCCTTCCTCCTGCATCCCTTGGTGACCCTCATTCAACACCGCACATGGCCACGATCAAACAGTCCCTGTGGACCTGGCAGAACTGCCAGAGGTGCTTGTTGTGGTTTAGGCCAGATCTGCAATGACGGGTGACAGATGATAGAATCCAAGGCCAGGTTGGATGGAGCTTTGAGCAACCTGGTCTAGTGGGAGGTGTCCTTGCACATGGCAGGGAGTTGGAACTCGATGATCTTTAAGGTGCTTTCCAACTCTAACCTTTCCATGATTCTATGATTCTATGCTGTCTCCTCACCTCTCACTCCAAGGAGAGGAGGAGGGGAGATAAAGAAGTTTACAAGTTTACAGNCAAAATTGACCTTGTTTGTTACAGCAGTAGGTATAAGCAAGAGCCTCTCCTCTCTCCACATTTCTTGGCAGCAGCTATAAAATTGGTCTTACCACGGAATCACAGAGTTGTCAGAGCTGGAAGGGACCTCTAGAGATCACCCAGTCCAACTCCCCTGCTAAAGCAGGGTTGCCCAGAGCACATCACTCAGGGCTGCATCCAGGTGGGGCTTGAAGGTCTCCATAAAAGGGGACTCCGCACCCTCCCTGGGCAGCCCCTGCCAGGGCTCTGCCACCCTCACCACAAAGTCTTTTCTTCTATTTGAATGTAACTTCTCATGGTCCAGCTTGTACCCATTGCCCCTTGTCCTGTCACTGGGAACCACTGAGAAGAGTCTGGCTCCATCCTCCTTCAGCCCACCCTTTAGATACTTGTCAGCATTAATAAGGTCTCCCCTCAGCCTTCTCTTCTCCAGGCTAAAGAGTCCCAGCTCTCTCAGCCTTTCCTCATCAGGGAGATACTCCAATCCCTCCGTCATCTTTGTTGCCCTACGCTGGACTCTCTCTCCAGTAGTTCCCTGTCTCTCTCGAACTGGGGAGCCCAGAACTGGATGCAGTATTCCAGTTGTGGCCTCACCAGTGCGGAGCAGAGGGGGAGAATGACCTCCCTCGATCTACAGGCCACACTCTTTCCTACGCAGCCCAGGATTCCATTTGCCTTCTTGGCCACAAGGGCACATTGCTGGCTCCTGGATAGTTTACTGTCTACCAGGACCCCCAGGTCCTTCTCCTCAGAAGTGCTTTCCAGCAGGTCTGCCCCTAACCTATATCAGTGCCCGGAATTCTTCCTCCCCAGGAAGAACTCTTTTCACTCTGAGAACGAACAGTTTTCTGCACAATATGCTGTCAATTCCAGAGAGTCAGAAGAAGCCTAGCTAAGAAGTAAAATTACTGAACAGAAAGTTGGTTCTGTTCTACCTCAAACCAGGACAGTGCTATAGGACCTTTTCCAATCATTCCTTTCTTTTACCTTCCGCCAAACGCAGCGGCCGCCTGGCCAGGGTTGCAGATTGACACCACGTCACACTCGCATCTGAAAAGTCCTCGCTGGCCACAGACTCGGGAAAACATTCCTTATTTTCACACCGTTACAGTCGAGCAAGAAAGCCCCCAGTAAGACTACAGCCAAACCAACAGCCTGTGTATAACGAGGCCATCAAACGCCAGGCACCGAGGCTGGGTGACACTAAGTCGGCCACGCTCAAACGGTTTAACCGGCGGTTTGGAGTCTCTATGAAATGCAACACCAGCACTCGATGCTGCCCTCATCTCTGGAACAGCCAGGATGTGCTGCTGAAGAGAGCCAAAATCTGTTACACTGCAGAACGACAGGGATTTTGGAGGTTTTTTTCATGGCAGTCTGGGTATTTGAAGGCTGTCATATTTTTCTCTACTCGGAGGAAGGAGAGAGGAGCGTCACTCATCCCATCCTGACTGTGATACAGTGAACGAAAGCAAAACTGATGGGGAATTGATTCCAGGTGGGGACTGAGCAGGCTGGAGAGCAGCCCTGAGGAGAAGGACGTGGGAGTGATNTCTCCCATGAGAACAGGCTGAGAGAGCTGGGGTCATTCAGCCTGGAGAAGGCTTTGGGAGACCTTAGAACAGCCTTCCAGTGTCTGAAGGGAGCTACAGGAGACATGGGGAAGGACTCTTTGTCAGGAAGTGTAGCCATAGGACAAGGGGTAATGGTTTTAAACTGAAAGAGAGGGAATTTAGACTACTCTTTACTGAGAGGGAGGTGAGACCCTGGCCCGGGTTGCCCAGAGAAGCTGTGGCTGCCCCATCCCTGGAGGGGTTCAAGGCCAGGTTGGATGGGGCTTGGAGCAACCTGGTCTGGTGGGAGGTGTCCCTGCCCATGGCAAGGGCATTGGAACTCGATGCTCCTTAATGTCCCTTCCAGCTCTAACAATTCTATGATTCTATGGTAACACACAAGGCCTGAAAGGGCCCGAGACCAGCAGCGTTTTCTCCATCTCTGAGATATTGCACTCCTCCAAGGAGTGTCCATCTGTGACAGTGACATCTACAACATATTTTAAGAGAACTGGAGGCAAATAACAGTGAAGTAACTTGATAAGCCTGCAGCAGGAGTCAGTGGGAGGGCAGGTCTCACCACCCAGACCCTTGGTCCTAGAGCTGTACCTCAAACCATTTTATCTGCGTCGCCTCCCTGTTTGGCCTTGGAGAAGCAAAACTCCTTTGCAATGCTGAGAGTGAAGATGGAGGCATCGAATGAGCAGCATCTTTGTGTGTAATCCAACACCCGATCTCCTTGGGGAGGTTTTCTGATCCATGGCTGTCTGACCTCCATCCTGTGGTTCCTCCTAATGGCCTTTGGCGAGAGGACAGACCAAGTACTAATGGAGCAAAACGTTCTCTGAGGTGCCATCGCCAGCTGAGGCTTGGAGTCTCAGCCTGTCTTTCGTGATACCTACCTCTGATCTTCATAACTCATGGTTTTCCAGGCTCAGGGAAAATCTGTGGGACAAACAGCCGTGGGAGATCTGATGATCCGAAGAGCAAGGACTCATGCTCGGGAGCCAAATGGGAGCTCGTCACGAGCAGCCCAGCAATAACCTGGTTCTTGCTCCTGCAGGCCATTCTCCACCCTGGACAAGCAGCGAGACAGCAGCTGTGATAAAACAGCTCTAAGTCTAAGCACAAGGTTATTTTCTAGGACATTAACCGGCGTCCTCAGAAGGTGGCTTGCGAGAGACCCATGAAGAGCGAAAAGACACCTGACCAGAATGCAAAAGCTGAGCTGCAAACATAACTCCTCTAAAGAAAGGGTGAGCTCAAACCAGTGTTAGCAGTTGGAGAGGCTATTTGCTTTCGGAAACAAGCAGTTTCAGCAGAAATATCAAACGACTGCCATCCGGAAAGCTCTAATTTTCAGCATCGCAGCTACTCACATCTCTAAATAAACCATTCAAGCTGTAACACAACACAACTGTTTTGCAGGGGCCAATAAATAAATGAAAAGTATTTACCGAGCCTGCTATTCTGTAGGGGTAATACCCCTAACATCCTAGAATTATCTCCATCTACGTCTGGCTCGGACTTCAAATCAATAAAGCGTCTCCCCATCCTCGGATTAGCTCAGTCAGATAATTTGGAGAGCAGCGGCAGCAGTTCCCCAAAGGGAAGGGCAAAGCCAAGGGCAACCAAAAGCCAACTAGTGTGAGGCATTTCAAGAGACAAGAGCTGGGTTAAAGGAGGGTGCAACAGAAGAAAAGCTCAACATGAGCCGGCAACGTGCGCTCACATCCTGGGTTGCATCCCCAGCAGCATGGTCAGCAGGGGAAGGGGGAGGATTCTGCCCCTCTGCTCCGCTCTGAGACACCCACCCCCTCCAGTGCTCTGGGGCCTCAGCACAGGAGAGACACAAACCTGTTGGAGTGGCGTCAGAGGACATCATGGGGATGCTGGGAGGTCTGGAGCTCCTCTGCTGTGAGCTGAGGGAGCTGGGGGTATTCAGCCTGGAGAAAAGGAGGCTGAGAGGAGACCTTCTCGCTCTCTCCAACTCCCTGAAAGGAGGGTGTAGCCAGGGGTGGGTGGTCTCTTCTCCCAAGGAACAGGTGATGAGACAAGGGGAAATGGCCTCAAGTTGCACCAAGGGACGTTTAGGATGGATATTAGGAAAATTTTTTTCCTCAAAAGAGTTGAGTTGTCACTTGGCAGAGGCTGCCCAGGGCAGTGGTGGAGTTCCCATCCCTGGAGGGATTTCAAAGCCGGGCAGACGTGGTGCTGAGGGACATGGGTTAGTGGTGGGTTTGTCAGCGTTAGGTTGATGGTTGGACTCGATGATCTGAAAGATCCCTTCCAACCTTGACCATTCTATGATTCTATGGCTCTATGGCAGCACAGAACTCACACCAGCTTTCCTTGCAAGGGGACATGCAAAACCTCATTTGGCAACAGGGACAGAGAAAACCCGGCTGCTGATACAGAACTTAACCCGGCAAAAGCATTTTGGACACATCTGAGCTGGCAGCGGGACTTTATCTGGATCAGTGCTCTCCATTTTACTGTTCCACAGCATTCTTGGATTAGCACAATGTGCCCTAAAGCTGGAATCACTCCATCACTGAACCACAGCCTTAGAAAGCCTCCTGCCACTTTGATGCCTTAGTGAGTGATTGTTGTGTGGCTCAGCCTCGTCTCTGCTGGCTCAAGCACCCCAAGACAAGCTCAAGGAGCCTTTCACTGAAGTTCCTGGGAAGTCCAAGCACTCTTTGCTTCCCTTGGTCTTTCATCCAAAGCTCTGCCAAAAAGGAGCTTTCCTCCACGGAGCCTTTCTCTTCCATCCAAACGTCTTGGGCTGGTCATGGTTTGTCATCTCCCACCATTATGAATGTTCTCATCAACCACACACGTTCCTCAGCCACAGTCCCTTCTTTGTTCCTTCTCTCGCTGCCACAGGGAGCACCCCTTTCTCCTTTTTAAGGAGTGGCAAGAATTTGTGATCTTGTTCCCGAGACAAATGCCAAGTTCTTCTGCTTTAGAATCAGTTCTGCTCGCTCCCCAGCAATGCCTGAACCAAGGCAGCATGAACAGAAAAACACACAGTGCATCGGGTCACACCTCACTTCTCAGAAACCAAGATATTCTTATGAAGGAGGATATGAAACTAATAATATATATATTTTTTTAAAAAAACCTCTCCCCTATCTTAGAAAAATTAATTAGTGCAGCAATTTGCCTGGGACACAGAGGTGAAGCTGAATTTGGCCCACTCTGCAGGATTCAGCTGAGTAAAAGAGACAAATAGCTGCGCTCTGGGACTTAAAAAAGCTGCTGTCAGCACCCCCAGTGCAGCCAGACCTGGAAATTCATCCGTCTTTCAATAAACAATGGGAAAAGGAAAAGCAATTAGAGTAGACAAAACTAATTACAGCATAGCAGAAACACACCTCAAAGCCATTGCTCCTGAATCTGCATTTAAAAACGAAAAATTTAAAGGAAAACAGGCCTGTTAAAAAAACCAAGAAAAGGTAAAAAATTTGGGAGAGAAAACCAGTTTCAAAATAGAAGAGTACTTCATTGTGCAGCTCAATAACGCACAGATTTATCCTGCATCCTGCAGGAGAGCTGGGGGAGACTCTTTTTATCAGGTAGGGGTGCCATAGGAGGAGGGGGAAGGGTTTGACACTGAAAGAGGAGAGATGGAGCTGAGATGTGGGGAAGAACTTCTTTGGTGTGAGGGTGGTGAGAGCCTGGCCCAGGTTGCCCAGAGAAGCTGTGGCTGCCCCATCCCTGGAGGGGTTCAAGGCCAGGTTGGAGGGGGCTTGGAGCAACCTGGTGTGGTGGGAGGTGTCCCTGCCCAGGGCAGGGGGGTTGGAACTCTTTGGATGATCTTTAAGGTCCCTTCTAACCCAAACTATTCCATGATTCTATGATTCAAGCCCAACCACCAGCCTCAGCAGCACTTTCTCACCCTGTAACCCCTCAGAAGAGGACTCAAAGTCTTCTCCATCTGTAGGTATGTACAATGCCCGTTCTGCATCCAAGTGCATTTTTGACTGAAATGATCTATTTAGGTGCAAGAGAAGAACTGGAGTAGCTGAAGAAACCCTCTGGGGAGATCAGCTTGCAGATTCGAGGTTGAGTAGCTTCTGCTTGCGAAGATGAAACACTGAAAAGGGAAGCTTAACCCTGTCTCCTGTTCTTCACAGCAAATCCCGGATGACTCAGGAGAATATTTAAGAGATATTCATGTGGTTACGTTTTTGTTGGGTGAAATGATGTAAGAGGAACCAAAGCCTTCTGTTAAAGTCCCATTTAATCCTTGCCTGCTGCCCAGGCCATCAAGTCGCAGTGACATTTTTGGGGAGAGGCGATGGATGCTCAGTAAGAGCTGGATGGAAATTGTGGGGCTCGTTTCCTCCTCCAGACCCCCTTCAGGTACCGGCTGTGAAATCCAGGAGACAGGGAAAGAGGGTTTTAAGCAAAGCGGTGGAAGAATTACTGCTTAATACATTCAAGGCAGCCCAAGAGGGTGGAAAACTGATCACATGGAGCAAAACTGAAAGGGGAAGAGGAGGAGGAACCATGAGATGGGGCTGCAGGCTGGTCTGGAAGAGACCCCAACAGGCCTCATTCATAGACTCATGGGATGGTCTGGGTTGGAAGGGACCTTCAAGACCATCCTGTTCCAACCCCCCTGCCCTGGGCAGGGACACCTCCCACCACACCAGGTTGCTCAAATCCCAATCCAACCTGGCCTTGAACACTTCCAGGGGATGTGATATAAACTTAATACAAACTGAATCATTGTGTGGTACGGATAAAGCATAATTCCAGGGTGGATTTTTGAGGAGGGGAGGGCCCAGTACCCCCTTGGGATGTAGAACACACTCCAGCACGTTAAACGACAGCCTGGTGGCAGCTGCCCCCCCCCTCACCCCGGTTTTTCTTCAGCGTTATCATCCCCATCTCCTCGCTGCGAGCGGAGGGTGGTCCTTCACAGCAGGGCTGGGGTCTCTTCCAGTTCAGCTCCGCCAAACCAGGGAGATTTCTTACCTTCTTCGCTCTGGCCCCACTCTCACTGCAGCGTTTCGATGTTCTGGCTGAAATGACCTGCAATGCAGAGGCTGGTTTGCTCCAGCGATCCTTCTCCCGGCTCCGTTAATCCTCAGCCCTCTGGGGTAACGCCTGGAGGAGGAAACTTGCTTTGGCACAGTGAGCACGTCAGCCTTTTCCTCACTGCTTTTTTTTTGCTGCATTCCCTGACTTCAGTCAAGTTTTTCTGGCCTTTCATCCCTGGCTTTCTCCAGCCTCCCCCCGGTGCCTTGAGCCGAGGTCTCCGTATCCCCACGCTCGCCCCTCGGAGACCTGGCTGGAGGCAGGATGGAAGTGGGGCAACAGACTCCCTCCCATCGGGTTGGTGTAGGGCAGCAGATCTGCTAAAGGGAGAAAATGTGGGGAGAAGGAACTCCCCACAGCAGCGGGATCTCCCCACCCGAGCTTCCCGGGGCCGGGGGGGGCTCCATAGAAGAAAAGGCTGATGGTGGTAGATTTCCTGCTCTGGCCGTGCTGGGATTTGCAGGTTATTAATTACAGGGACCTCACTGGAAAAACAAGGAGGAAAAAAGCACAGAGCAGCCAGTTCTCCGGGTTATGGGCAGAGAAGCAGAAGGTCCTTTATTTGGAGAAAAGGGTGGCAGTTGTGTTCTCCTTTTTTATAGAACCTGGAATACTTTGGGTTGGAAGTGACCTTGGAAGGTCATCTAGTCCAACCCCCATTAACAGCACTATTAACAGCAAGAAACTTCTACCATAAGGGAAGGAGAACTCCCCCATGTGCCTGTATTTCGTTTAATATTTCCATGAAACAAACAATAAGAAACCCCAACGCAACGAATCTGCTGAGTCTCAGTCTCACGGTCCTTTTAGGAAACCCAGGATCCCTCAGAGGAAACCCCGGCTCCGACGGTGACAGCGATGGTCCTGCAGCAACTCTTTCGGAGGCCAACACTCCAACCTCTGCCCCGGGCAAGTTCCCTAAAGTTCTCTAAATATCCCAAGTGGAATATGGTGCCTCTGGAGAGACCCCACCTGGAGAGCTGTGTCCAGCTCTGGAGTCCTCAGCACAGGAGAGACATGGAGCTGTTGGAATGGATCCAGTGAAGGGCCATGAAGATGCTCAGAGGGATGGAGCACTTCTCCCATGAGAACAGGCTGAGAGAGCTGGGGGTTGTTCAGCCTGGAGAAGGCTTTGGGAGACCTTAGAGCAGCCTTCCAGTGTCTGAAGGGAGCTACAGGAGAGCTGGGGAGGGACTCTTGATGCGGGAAGGCAGCCATGGGACAAGGGGTAATGGTTTTAAACTGAAAGAGGGGGAATTTAGACTACTCCTTACTGAGAGGGAGGTGAGACCCTGGCTCAGGTTGCCCAGAGAAGTGGGGCCAGAGGAGGCCATGATGATGTTGGGAGGGCTGGAGCCCCTCTGCTGGGAGGACAGGCTGAGAGAGTTGGGGGGTTCAGCCTGGAGAAGAGAAGGCTCCAGGGAGACCTTAGAGCCCTTTCCAGTCCCTCAGCGGGCTCCAGGAAAGCTGGGGAGGAACTCCTGATGAGGAAGGGGAGCCCTAGGATGATGGGGAAGGGTTTGACACTGCCAGAGGGGAGATGGAGATGAGATGTGGGGAAGAACTTGTTTGGTGTGAGGGTGGTGAGAGCCTGGTTGACGTGCAGAACGACGCAATCACACGCTCCTGCTGAAGGAGCATTTTCCGCTGGGTTTGTTTTGTCAAGGCCCAGCTTTTAAGGAAATTGGGAAGGAGAAAAAGCACAAGGCATGAAGGCAGCCTGTTAAAAAAATGGGAGGAAAGCAGCATCATCAGTGGATTTGGGGATTAACATCATTTACAAGCGATGGGAAGAACCACAAGCAAAGAGGTTTGTGTGCGATGCAGCAAGAAAGGGAGAGATGCAAAGAGCAAGAAGCTGAAAGAAAAGGCCAAAGTGGCCAAAACAGCAAGCCAGGATGGTAATTTTTGGAGGAGCATGTGAAAAACAGGCAAGATGGGATTTCCCCAAGGCAGAGGCTGCAGGGAGGAAATGAAACAGGGAAAACCCAGAACATAACTCAACAATAATGGGTTGGAAGGGACCTTGGAAGGTCATCTACTCCAACCCCCGCTCACACCACTATTAACGGTGAGAAACTTGTACTAGAGGGGAAGGAAATTCAAGAGGCAAACCCATAAAGGGGTCCCAAAGGCAGAGAGGTTGGTGATGCAGGGGAACAGCCCCTCAGCCAAGGAGGCAAATCAACCCCGTTGAAGGCCAATCAGGCTGCGGAGTTATTATCGCTCACTCTCCCCCTCTCCTTCTTTGTGCAATTAGCCTAATTAGGCAATCATTTCGATAAGTGGAGCTTTGTTAGCGGCTCTCCATTTTTGGCATCATTTTGCTCCTCGTATAAAGACTGCCTTAAAGCCATATTTAAAGATATTTAAATATGTGCGTAAGTGTTTTCCTGGAGATTCCAATAAAAAGCATAAACCATAAAAACAGTACCCAAGAAAATTCACATTTTTCTCCCCAAACGCCAAGTTCTTCCCCCAGTCCCAGATTTACACCCGGTTTCTCCACCGACCGAGGGGTGGCTTCTATCGAGGCAACGTCCCGGATTTGGTTCCACTTTTTTTTATTATTCAACTTTTTATACATAATAAATACAAACTTTTTACAGCCAATATAAAGAAAGCACCTATGCTTTCAGTGTACTGACGCTGTACACGATGATACGTCGAATACATGCCCTGTATGAGGAAATCATAGTTAAAAAGGAGGCATATTTTTACAACTTTTCTTCTTTTTTTGCCCTTTTTTTTTTTCCTTTTTAAATAAAATTAGCAGCTCTTACAGAAAATATTTTAAAATACAACTAAAAGAGACTTATTAAATAACACTTTCGGAATTTTGAAAGTCCGGGGTATGAAGGACACAAGGAAAAACTGGCCAAAGAAATGGAACGTGAAGGTTATGGCAACACTTGCTTTTCTCCTGCCTCAAGAAGCTTTTAAAATCTTGTTGCAAAACAGTTAAATCTTATTTTTTTTAAAAAAGCTTTTCTTTTTTTTTTTTAATTTTTTTTTAAATTAAGAATAAGTTTGCTGAACACATTACAAAAAAAAAAAACAGGACAAAGAGGTGCAAAAGAATGGAAAAAAAATATGGAAAAGGCTTCACTTGGACGAGTCAGCGGTTTGGGAACTGATCTGGGAATGATTATTTTCCAACAGATCCCGTTCTAGGTGCAAGATCCACCCCCTTCCCCTTTCCCGGGAAGGAGACTGGCAACACACAGACCTCCCGGAGCCCCAGCCTGGGGTGGGATTTACAAGTACGTGCAAAGTTGATGAGAAATTCTTGTTAGAGGATTGATTTATTTGTATGTGTGTGTGTGTAAATGCAGCCTCAAAAAATAGCCCTTCTCAATAAACTGAAGGTACAAAACTTAGGAAAAGGGCATTTAATAGAACAGCTCAGAAAAACCCAACCTTGTGATGCCTTTTAACCGAAGCTTTGATCTTCTGGGAGAAATCTGAAAATAATTTAATAAGCACACCTAAAGAAAAAAAACCTCTTTTCATCCAGTTTTTCCCTCCCCTCTGACCATTTCCATGGGACAGCTCCGAGTTCCCTCTTGCCCTTCTCTTCCAAACGACGACAACAACCAACAACCAACAACCAAGCTTCCTTTTCCCAGGATCTCCGCTTGCAAACCGAGTTCTGAAATTCTTTTCCTCTTTCTAAGAGTACTTTGAGGCCACAGTCCTGGCCACGAAGGAGGCCCCGAAAGGCTTCGCCGAAGCCAGGGCTGTTCCTGGCTCCGTAACGGGCTTCGCAGAGGGAAATGCTACGGGACCGTCCCACCCGACAACTAAATAACGCAGGTAAATGCTCTAAATGTAACTTCTAACTCTAACCTGATGTGCTGCTGATGAAGATACACTGCTAACGTTGGATAATAAAGTACACGGCAATAACTGGGGATAAGAGTGACCCAGATACTTGAAAAGAAAAAGAAAAAATCCCCAAACCAACCATCCCTCCCCCAAATCTGCTNCCCCCCCAAAAAAAATATAAAAAAAAAAAAAAAAAAAAAAAAAAAAAAAAAAAAAAAAAACAAAAAAAGAAAGAAAGGAAAAAAAAAAGCAGCTCGATTTCCAGATCTAGACAAAAATCTCACCTATTTTTCTACCAGTTGGTTTATGCTACGGGACAAGATGTTGCTACTACTTCAGCACCTCCATATTAGAGACTCTATTTACTAAATGTACTGCATAAATATTAATACAAAGACCATTTAGTTCTGTTTTAACTGTTAATTATCGAAGAGGTGTGTGCATTAATGTCATTAACGCCGTATGATCCGCATCAGTTTTCCTTTATCTCTAAGACTATTTAGTTTTGATCCTGCTTCTTCCTTTTCCACAAGGGGATTAAAGAGGAGCCAGCCTCTCCTTACGACTTCTGGGTTTCCGTTCCCTTTCTTCACTCCGCGAGCTCTGATTAATACCTAATCAGACAAGTCAACGCTACTTGAAGAACTGACAATCTTTTAACACATTCCTATGGCAACAGTAATATACTGTACTAACGCACGGGATGGAGATATGCTCTGGCTTAAATCGCACGAACGAGGCTTTTTATTTATTCATTTATTTATTTTTCCTCGGCCTCCGTAGAAAAACTGGCCGTTTGCAGCCAAGAGAGAAACCTGCTCCGAGGCAAATCTCTGCTCGCTGCTTGGCCCGCCTTGGTTTTGTGCTAAGAGAGGAAGAATGATGATGTCTATAAATCAAAACGACAGCCCCCCCCCCCCCCAAAA
>VXBJ01003319.1:36651-56442 GCA_013400055.1 Nycticryphes semicollaris | reverse complement strand
GGAGAGGAGAGAGGAGAGGAGAGGAGAGGAGAAAGAAGAGACTGAGGGGGGACCTCATCGATGCTGAGCAATAGCTAAAGGGTAGGGGGCAAGAGCATGGTGTCAGACTCGTCTCCTCCTCAGCCCAGGGACAGGACAAGGGGCAACGGGCACAAAACATGGGAAATTCCTTCTCAACATGAGGAGGAACAGGCTGCCCACAGAGAGCGGTGGAGCCTCCTCTGGAGATACTCAAACTCTGCCTGGACACGTTCCTGTGCAACCTGCTCTGGGTGACCCTGCTTCTGGCAGGGGCTTGGACTGGGTGGTCTCCAGAGCTCCCTTCCAACCCCACACCGTTCTGCGATTCTGTGGTATCGTCAGGACCTGCACCACCGACCTGCTTTGAATGTACCCGATTTACCCAGACTTGGCCCCAGAACTTTGTGGCGTCGAGAAAAACAACCGTATTTGTTTTTAACTCACAGGTCGCAGTTTGCCGTAGGAAGTTTCGGGAGGAATTCGCGGGGGCTGTGAGAACCCAGGGGACTCGGAACCGAAGCTGTTTTCTGAAAGAGTAAGCAAGAACCCACCCCACACGAGGCACTCAGTATCCAGGAATTAACTTCGTGTGGCCCCAAAAAAAAAAGCTTCTTTTTTACGCCCCCCCCTCTGAAATACGAACACTCTAAATGAAGAAATTAAGCCAAAATGTTTATTTTATTATCAGAAAATTCCTTACCATTAGCTGAGGGTGACCTGGGGAAGTACTGGGATCCTCTTTTATCTGGACTGTGGTAGGGACTGGTGGGAGGCTGGTCATAGAGCGGCAGCGGCGGAAGGGTGTTATTAGGCTTCGGAGTGGGGGACACCTACGTTAAAAAGAGGTGTGAGTTGGGGGCGGGGTGTGATGGGATGGAGAAATCCTTACCCCTCGGTGGTTTTTTTATTGCACACACCAAACTGCAGTAAGTTCCCCGACACATCAATATGCCAGGAATTTTCATCTGGAGAAACCTCATCTCCCATTTTCATCTGGAGAAACCCCATCCATCTCTCATTTTCATCTGGAGAAACCCTGTGCCATCAGGTACGTTTGGGAAGGAAAACTGAGACAGCCAACAATGAGAACGTATTTTTCTAAACCACAGGTTGCCACTGAGCAGAGGTTTTTCATCCTCTCCCAGACAATTTAGCTGAAGGTAGAATAATTTAGGTATAAGGTAGAATAACTTTCTGAAGGTTATTTGGAAAAAAAATCACCATAAATCATTTGATCAAGTGAGTTTCTCCATTATATTCACACAAAAGCACTAACATCATGAGTTTTATCCCAACTCAGCTGCGTATTTATCAGTTAAATAATAAATTTCCATGGTCTTCCGAAATCAAAGGATAAAAATACTGGAGGAATTGCTCTGTAGGGAACCTGGAAGTCCAGTTTCTAGCATCACAATCACCCATGAGAATGTGTCTGATTTTCTAATATGATGGAAGGATTACAGACCTATACTGAACTGAGGATGTTTTTGCAAAATTTACTGTAATACAATATTTGTCACTATTCTGCCCTTCAGAAATTGGGAGGATACAGAACAGATTTAAGTATAAAACCAGTAAATTAGGACCAAGGGGGCCTGTAATTCTCCTTTTGCAGGGTTGTGTTTGATGCCTCAGTCTGTGCCATAAACTAATTCCAGGGAGCAGAATGTGAATCTTCTCCTCTGCTTCACTTCCTTTCTACCCAGAGACGTGCCTTTATTCACAAATCTGTTACATTTGCCGTAATGCATCGGTTGATAATTATTAGGCTGGGTCAGAAATTAAAATGTAAACACTGGGGTTGGATTGGGGTTTGGTTTGTTTTTTTCTTAAGTTGGTTCTGATTATTTTTTCCCTAAAGAAGCAGCAGATCTCTGCAGCCTTGCGATAAACCTGCACAAATTAACATTATACGTTCAAGCTGGCACCTCGACTCGTTCGGTACCTGAATATCTCCAATCCACTGAGCCTCCCCGTTTTCTGAGGCCGTCAGCTCTTCGACTAATACTGAGGGGAACACACCAACGCGGCCGTTGAATTCTCCTTCCCAAAAGCCATCATCGTCTTGATTTTCCTTGTTCAAGATGCGGATGATGGCTCCTTCGGGGAAGGACAGCTCGTCGTCCGTCTGGCCCTCGTAATCGTAAAGTGCTTTTACAAAACAGACTGGAGAATGGGGGGAAAAAATAGTGGTAACAAGGAATTAGGACGACCTTAAAAAAATGATCATGGAATCATCGAATGTTTAAGGTTGGACAGGACCTTTCAGATCGTGGTGTCCAACAGGCAACCCAACAATGACTGAAACCATCATGGTATTGGACATGAACAAGGACTATATATAACTGCAGAGTCAAATTATTTTAGTTTTACTTATTTTTAGCTAATGTTAATCTCAATTCTATATTCAATTAACAGTTGTTCTCAGGTACAGGTCAAATATAAGAAACGCTGACGTGCAACATCCAACCTCGAGACGCAGAACGCTTTGGAGAACAAGTGTAATAGACTATCTAGTTTTTGACTGGTATTTACCACTGGAGTCTCCATTCAGGCTGCCTGAGACTAAATCAGCCTCGGTGGAGTTATTTGAGGTGTGGGAACGAGTATCCAGCGCCGCCAGGGACTGGAGCATACTCAGGAGGCTGCTGGAGGTCGGGAACTGCAGGTATTTCTCTGGCACGTAACCCACTTGACCCACTTTATTCCGCGCCTGGAAGTGAATGACAGAAGAGATGCTCTGTTTTTGCAAAGAATCCAAATCACAGAATCACAGGATGATCTGGGGTTGGAAGGGACCTCTGGAGATCACCCAGTCCAACCCTCTGCCAGAGCAGGTCCACCCAGAGCAGGTCCCACAGNCCTTCTCTTCTCCAGACTCAAAAGACCCAACTCCCTCAGCCTTTCCTCAGCAGAGAGATGCTCCAGGCCCCTCAGCATCTTTGCAGCCCCTTTGTAAACCTTTTCTCCCATCCCTATTTCTAGTTCTAAGAGTAACAGGGAAAAGAAATGATCTGGGGAAAATGATACCTTCACCCAGTCTTCCATATCTCCGTCTTCAATAACCTCCAACACCTCATGTTCCTCTATGGTCAACTCATCTGGCTGAGAAGCCTGAAGGAATAAGGGGAAGGTTAGAAAATAGAAGTGTTTTCAGGCAGCATAAGGAACATTCTCATCCAGGCCTTTATTAAAAATTACTTTTATCTAAAAAAAAAGAAGGAAATTTGATGATGAAGCATGCATTAAAACATATCAATAAGGGGTTTTTTTTCTGAGGTTCACAAGACCCTTTTTCAGCCTGGGAGGACTGACAGGAGCACCCTGGATACCACCCAGCACGTCCAACCCCTATTTACTTTTCCAAGCCCTAATTACCCCGTGGCTCTGCCGCTGGCTCCGGTGTGATTTACAGCCGACCCAGCGGCGGTAAATAGCCTGAATGCAGTTTGTCAGCGGAGCCTGAACTCCTGAATGGTGGTTTCACGGTCCCGGCACAAAGAGGAGCTTTGTGGCGCAGGCGTTGCAAGAAGGAGGAGTTTCTCATCCAAAAACACCCCAACAGAACTCATTTTTTTCACAGCTAAACATTCACTATATCTAATGTGGACCAGTTATTGAGCCAAACACCGTTATCCTGCCTCAAACTCCTGCCAAACAGTTACACCTCTCATTCGCTTGTTAATCCATTTTTTAAAGGATTAAAAAAAAACCCCATGAAAAAAATCACAAACCTTATAGGAATAAACAACTTTGCAGGTGAGAGGGTAATTTCGTAGAGTACCAGAAGGACTAGAGCTGCTGTCATCAAACACGTCCATGCTGTCTTCAAACTCTTCGCCTTCTTCCTTCTCTGCATCGGCATTAATCTGTTCAAACAAATTCAATTTGGCATTAAACCGTCAAAGAAAAATAAGTGAAGAAATAACAACATGAATGAAATGGATCAATATTCTTCAGTGTGGGTTTTTATCATAAAATCATAGAATTGTTAGAGCTGGAAGGGATCTTAAGGAGCATTGAGTTCCACCCCCCCCTGCCCTGGGCAGGGACACCTCCCACCAGACCAGGTGGCTCCAAGCCCCATCCAACCTGGCCTTGAACCCCTCCAGGGATGGGGCAGCCACAGCTTCTCTGGGAAACCTGTTGCAGTGTCTCACTACCTTCACAGGAAAGGATTTCTTTCTGGTATTCAGTCTAAATCTCCCCTCTTTCAATTTAAAGCCATTACCTCTTGTCCTGTCACTCCACTCCCTGACAAAGAGTCCCTCCCCAGCTCTCCTGTAGCTCCCTTCAGACACTGAAAGGCTGCTCTAAGGTCTCCCCGGAGCTTTCTCTTCTCCAGGCTGAACAACCCCAGCTCTCTCAGCCTGTCCTCACAGCAGAGGGGCTCCATCCCTCTGATCATCTTTGTGTCCCTCCACGGGACTCATTCCAACAGGTCCATGTCCTTTCAACGCTGAGGACTCCAGAGCTGGACACAGAACTCCAGGTGGGGTCTCATGTGAGCAGAGTTTTTATTACTAACAATCATCAAAACGGGACCAAAAAACCCCCTGATGACAAAGGAATATTCAACATGTGATCCTTCAGTAACAGCAACAGGAAAACAAATACAACAAAGCAAATCTATAAGAGCTGTCACCAAATTACATCTTGGCTTTACTGAGCTGTATTTCTCCGTTCCAGCACAGGCCACGGGCTTTAAAAACAACCAGAGAAGATACTGGAAGCTCCAACTCAACTTCTGGACGTTATTTCTTTTACAGATAAGGGGTGGAAGAGGGACTGATGTGCTTTGGAGATGAGGTTTTAAGAGGCAGAGCAAAGAGTTTATTGGAAACAAAGGGAATTTCTGCCACTAAGAGATTAATGTACCTGCGACCACGGTTTACGAAATTTAACTGCAGTGGAAATACTTAAACTTGAAAAAAAAAAAAACAAATAAAAAAAAAGAATCATTCTACCAGCTGGGGTGTTCTGCACAATGGATTTGCTGCAGTTTAGCATTTAAAAAAAAATAAAGAAAATTAGAGAAAGGACGATGATTAAAACCCAGCTATAAAAGCTTAAATAAAAACCCGAAGTGGATGCACCGGAAAAAATACAAGTTTCTATAAATGTAGTTTGGGCAACACTGACATGAGCTGTGCTTTGGCCTCCTGCCTGGATTAAATTGTGAATAAACACTTTATCTCGCCTGAAAAGCAGGCGAGCCCTTGGAATCAAAGGCGACACTGTTATGTGTTTGCCATCTTCCCTCTATTCAGTCCTTTTAACTCGGGGGTGAGTTTGATGTGCCTCGGGACTAAAATCAAGACAAAATTCAGCTTGAGGCCAAGAAGGGACCCTGCAGGTTCATCGTTTTCCGACTTTGATTTGGTTTTATATTAGGATTTCTAGGCTGCATCCTTGTAATTCACACGGGGGTTTTTTTCCCCCCCTCCCATTTTCATTCAAGCACAGTTTGCATCCATCACCACTTCACCACGTCCACGGATGTTGTGGTAACAAAACGACGCTTTGATGTATTTCCCAACCACCTATAAATTCGGGTGAATTTAAGGTTTCCCCTCCAGTTGCAAACTGCCTTTTGCTGTGCACGGTCTCTGTCCCGGCAGCCACAGGGAACATCACGGAAATGAAGTGTATCATGGCTAGAAAGACTCGTTTGTAAAACATCTGGTCCTGGTTTTGTAACGTGAGGATGAAAAATACCTTTTAATTTTCAGTGTGGGGGGGGTGTTGCTCAAACTCCTCCAAGAGCATCATTTGCAAAGTGGGCAGAGAGAGGGAGACCAGCGTTAATGATACAGAAGACTTAGGAGCTTGTGACACATCTTTTCATCGGAGCCTGGTAGCATTTTGCAACCCAGGTATTTAGGGAGTGAAACCACAACTTGGTTCACACGGGTTGGTGGTAGCAGATGACAATCCTGCTCGAGTATGAACCAGTAACCGAATATTTAGAACCACAGAATGGTCGAGGTTGGAAGGGAGGCTTTCAGATCATCGAGTCCAACCATCAACGACAAACCCACCACTAAACCATGTCCCTCAGCTCCACACCTGCCTGGCTTTGACATCCCTCCAGGGATGGTGACTCCACCACTGCCCTGGGCAGCCTCTTCTGAGGACTGATAACCCTTTCGCGGAATACATTTTCCCCAATCTCCATCCTAAACCTCCCCTGGGGCAACTTGAGGCTGTTTCCTCTTGTCCCATGGCCTGTTCCTTGGGAGAAGAGACCATCCCCACCTTGGCTACACCCTCCTTTCAGGGAGTTGGAGAGAGCCAGAAGGTCTCCCCTCAGCCTCCTCCAGGCTCAACACCCCCAGCTCCCTCAGCTGCTCCTCACAAGACTTGTGCTCCAGACCCCTCACCAACTCCGTTGCCCTTCTCTGGACACACTCCAGCTCTTTAATGTCCTTCTTGGTGTGAGGGGCCCAAAACTGGACCCAGCACTCAAGGAGGGGAACTTTTTGGGGCACGTACATTGGCAAAAAAATAAACAGATGCCCTCCCAAGATTATGCATTTCATCATAGTATCAGAAAGCCAGTGGAGAGGTGATGGGACATTAACTCCTTCAGCTTATTATATCATTGCAGGAGGTTAAATAAATACATTGGCATCAAGCCATTGGTGCTGCTTTCTTCTTTTTAGAAAGAAAACATACTGAGGGCTTTGCTGAATGGTTATATCACAATAAAAACCAGCACGAAGACCAGAGCAGGACGCAAGGAGAGCAGGTAGCCGGTTTCTGAGCATTAATCACTGCCCATTCGTTAAAGGTGAAGTGGAAGTGCTGCTTATTATGTGCTGCAGTAATTCTGATTAATTGCAGGCAGCATAAATTTCGGGAACAGTTCTAAGAATTCCATCTCCGGGTTGTCCTCATCTGGCCTGCCAAGGTCAACAGCGTCTTTATTTTTTAATACGGGAGGGTACGTAAGTGTAAATGGGGAAAATAAGAATCAGAGTTTAACCTCCCACGCTGTGGCATCTGCTGGCTTGCCAGGGGCTAGCACAGGGCTGGGCTTGGTGGCCAACCCTTGGCACGTGTGCTGAGACAGAGAACAAGGTGCTGGCCACAATCCAACAGGCATGACGGGAAGAAAAAGGAGGTGGAGGACACGGAACAAGGGGTGAAACAATCCCTGTTAAGCACAGCTGTGTGACACATCCTCATCTGTCCCCCCTAGAAAGGATCTGAAGTGACACTCGGAGCAAGAATTCCTGTGGGATGTGGGAAGGCTGGAGCTTGGATCTGTTTACTCCAGCTTGCACCTCTCGTTATGCTAATGATAGGAATAAAGAGACAGACTGGGAAGAGCAGGGAATTTATAACAACTTCTACTGCAAATCACAGAATGATACGGGGTTGGAAGGGACCTCTGGAGATCATCCAGTCCAACCCCCTCCCAAAGCAGGTCCACCCAGAGCAGGTCCCACAGGAACGTCTCCAGGTGGGGTTTGAATGTCTCCAGAGAAGGAGACTCCACCACCTCTCTGGGCAGCCTCTGCCAGGGCTCTGACACCCTCAAAGTCAACAAGTTCCTCCTCATGTTGAGATGGAACTTCCCATCTTCGAGTTTGTGCCCATTTCATCTTGTCCTCTCACTGGGCACCACTGAAAAAAGCCTGGCCCCATCCTCCTGACACCCACCCTTGAAGTCTTTATAGGTGTTGATCACTGTCACCAAGCTCCACATTGACATCCTAAAGGCAACATCCCAACACCCTGAAGAAAACAGTGGATTCAGTGCTCACTCACTTTTTTCAACCAAAGTTGACACAAATGAAAATATTTCTACACCCCAAAAAACCCCTCTCCCTCTAAGGGTTTGTCACCATTCCCAAGAAAACAATCAGGAAGCAGAAAAACATGAGGAAACATGGGAATGGGCAGGATTTCTTGTGTGCAGACACCACCTCTTTGCTGAAATGGAGATTTTGTTTCTCTTCAGTGATCGGTGAAAGCGAAGCATTCGCCAAATCAGCTGCGGGTGCCATGAAAAACACACATTCCCGTTCCCCCCCTGGATGTTCCATCACACAGAGGATATATTCTGGCTGCCCAAAGCTTTTAAGGTTAAAAAGAAAGCATGAATTAAGTAACTTCAATAGTGTATGAAGACTATAGTTAGGGAAGCATGTACACACAAACCTAGACTTCATAAAAGCCTCTGAAAATATAAATATAAAATTATAAATATAAATATAAATATAAAAATATAAAATTTGAGGCAAACTAAGTAAACCTTCAGGGATTTTATTTGAGTTGGTTCTTGGTGAAGATCACCAGAATGGGCAGTGTTACTGCCAAAGGTGACAGCTCAGCATCATGTGCCATGTGGGTCAATTCAAAACAGGGAAACACCAGCTCCTTTGGCAGGTCCTGTTTTCTGAACAGGGTCGGTTCAGGCAGCTGCTCCATTCAACAATCTCTATTGTTTTAAAAATATATNACCTCTCGTTATGCTAATGATAGGAATAAAGAGACAGACTGGGAAGAGCAGGGAATTTATAACAACTTCTACTGCAAATCACAGAATGATACGGGGTTGGAAGGGACCTCTGGAGATCATCCAGTCCAACCCCCTCCCAAAGCAGGTCCACCCAGAGCAGGTCCCACAGGAACGTCTCCAGGTGGGGTTTGAATGTCTCCAGAGAAGGAGACTCCACCACCTCTCTGGGCAGCCTCTGCCAGGGCTCTGACACCCTCAAAGTCAACAAGTTCCTCCTCATGTTGAGATGGAACTTCCCATCTTCGAGTTTGTGCCCATTTCATCTTGTCCTCTCACTGGGCACCACTGAAAAAAGCCTGGCCCCATCCTCCTGACACCCACCCTTGAAGTCTTTATAGGTGTTGATCACTGTCACCAAGCTCCACATTGACATCCTAAAGGCAACATCCCAACACCCTGAAGAAAACAGTGGATTCAGTGCTCACTCACTTTTTTCAACCAAAGTTGACACAAATGAAAATATTTCTACACCCCAAAAAACCCCTCTCCCTCTAAGGGTTTGTCACCATTCCCAAGAAAACAATCAGGAAGCAGAAAAACATGAGGAAACATGGGAATGGGCAGGATTTCTTGTGTGCAGACACCACCTCTTTGCTGAAATGGAGATTTTGTTTCTCTTCAGTGATCGGTGAAAGCGAAGCATTCGCCAAATCAGCTGCGGGTGCCATGAAAAACACACATTCCCGTTCCCCCCCTGGATGTTCCATCACACAGAGGATATATTCTGGCTGCCCAAAGCTTTTAAGGTTAAAAAGAAAGCATGAATTAAGTAACTTCAATAGTGTATGAAGACTATAGTTAGGGAAGCATGTACACACAAACCTAGACTTCATAAAAGCCTCTGAAAATATAAATATAAAATTATAAATATAAATATAAATATAAAAATATAAAATTTGAGGCAAACTAAGTAA
Organism: Nycticryphes semicollaris; assembly: GCA_013400055.1. NCBI lineage: Eukaryota > Metazoa > Chordata > Aves > Charadriiformes > Rostratulidae > Nycticryphes > Nycticryphes semicollaris. The sequence continues at coordinate 46,977 of VXBJ01003319.1, read as the reverse complement.
ACCTTCAGGGATTTTATTTGAGTTGGTTCTTGGTGAAGATCACCAGAATGGGCAGTGTTACTGCCAAAGGTGACAGCTCAGCATCATGTGCCATGTGGGTCAATTCAAAACAGGGAAACACCAGCTCCTTTGGCAGGTCCTGTTTTCTGAACAGGGTCGGTTCAGGCAGCTGCTCCATTCAACAATCTCTATTGTTTTAAAAATATATCATTCATAGAATCACAGAATCATTCAGGTTGGAAAAGACCCTTGGGATCATTGAGTCCAACCATCAGCCCTACTCTACAAAGTTCTCCCCTACACCAGATCCCCCAACACCACATCTAAAGGACTCTTGAACACACTCAGGGATGGGGACTCAACCCCCTCCCTGGGCAGACCATTCCAGGGTCTGACCACCCTTTCTGGGAAAAATTCTTTCCTAATATTCAGTCTAAACCTCCCCTGTTGCAGCTTGAAGCCATTCCCTCTCCTTCTAATTCCCTGTGAGAAGAGACCAGCACCAACCCCTCCACAATGTCCTTTCAAGTAGTTGTAGAGAGCGATGAGGTCTCCTCTCAGCCTCCTCTTCCTCAGACTAAACAGAACCAGCCCCTTTAACCACTCTTCATAAGATTCTTCAGGGGAGAAGAGGGGAGAGAAATAGAATGATAGAATCATAGAGTTGTCAAGGTTGGAAGGGACCTTTGAGATCATCTAGTCCAACCATCCACCTTACTCACTAAATCATGTCCCTCAGCACCATGTCAACCCGGCTTTTGAATCCCTCCAGGGATGGGGACTCAACCACTGCCCTGGGCAGCCCATTCCAAGTCTTAATAACCCTTTCAGTGTCAAAATTTTTCCTGATATCCAATCTGAACCTCCCCTGGTGCAACTTGAGGCCATTTCCTCTTTTGGGTATATTGGCTGAAATATTCAAAAGAGTCAGCAGGACTTTGGGGAGAGTGAGCCATACCTGGGTAATTGGATCAAACAGTTTCTGAAGTTACTTACTCTCTGGATGAAATAATAGAACTGTAGAATCATAGAATGGTTTGGGTTGGAAAGGACCTTAAAAACCATCCAGTTCCAACCCCCTGCCCTGAGCAGGGACACCTCCCACCACACCAGGTTGCTCAAAGGCCCATCCAGCCTGGCCTTGAACCCCTCCAGGGATGGGGCAGCCACAGCTTCTCTGGGCAAGAAATGCAGGAGTGATCAAATCTGTGCTTTGTTCCTATTTAATTCCTTCACTGCCTTTAGTGAAACCAGTAATTCTTACAGAAAATGTCAAATATTGACTGTATCTCAAATAACGGGGCAGCAGCTCCGAGGTGAATGGTGGTAACATCTACCTCCACAACAGATTCTTTGAGGGAACCATCCAACCCCGCTCACAGGAACGGACAAATCTGTTTTCCGAAGCCTTTCCCTGATTTTTAATGAAGCAAATTTTCATCTCAACTCCCCAAATCAATTTGGAAAAACACCTTTGCTGTCTCGATTGAGTGTCACTGGGATCTGCACACAAACGGCTCTGGAAGAGCTGTTGTGGAGCTGACATTTTTCTAAACATTTGGGGAAAAAACCAAAACCAAACCTTTCATCCAAGTAGCTCAGGTAACATCGTCAACTATTAATGAAACTTGAAAGAAACACACACACATTTTCCTTTCCAGGAGATGGCAAATAAACGTTATGGCGCTTATCCAAGGTCAGAAAAATCAATCTGAAGTAAACTCAGCAACAAAAGCCAGAAATCCATGGGATTTTGGGGTTTTTTTGGGGAGGGGGGTGGGTTCTTACATGACATTCAGCCACCTCAAACTGCAGGATTTTTCCCAGCGAGCAAAGAAACAACCAAACAGGATCAGTTTGGTTTTCTGTTGGAATTAGAGGTTGGAATCCGTACCAGGTGGGAAGAGCCGTTGTTGGTCACCGAAGGCAGACTGGCCCAGCGTTCATTTTCCAGTTCTTCCATCACTTGGTTCATGGCGCTTTTTAGCCAGGTGTCCACGGACACACCGATCTGCTTCAGCAGGTCAAGACGGGCTTCTGCTTTCAGCTTAATTATCTGCGGGAATAAAAAAACATGCACGAGTCAGAACTCTTCCAAGATTGCATTTCGCTCCTCGCCACCCTACCAGTGTGTCATTTCCTGATCTGCAAATTAAGGAAATTACACCACAAATAGGTGGATCCAAAAGCTGCTCCACATGGAAACCAGGCCAGTTCTTCATTTCCTTGCCTGCGGGAATGCGGTGTGAGCCAAGAGATGGGGAATGCTTTTCTTGAGATGCACAACTACAAATACGGCCACTTTCACAAGCTGGTGGTTTTGAAATAATGCATATTAGTTTATGCTAATTTTCTATTCATATACTAGAATCATAGAACGGTCAAGGTTGGAAGGGACCTTTCAGATCATTGAGTCCAACCATCAACCCAACACTGACAAACCCACCACTAACCCATGTCTCTCAGCACCACGTCTGCCCGGCTTTGAAATCCCTCCAGGGACTGTAGAGATAGGACAAGGGGTAAAGGATTTGAAGTGAAAGAAGGGAGATTTAGATTAGATACTAGTAAGAAACTCCTTACTTTAAGGGTGGTGAGGCACTGGAACAGGTTGCCCAAAGAAGCTGTGGAAGCCTCATCCCTGGAGGGGTTCAAGGCCAGGTTGGATGGGGCTTGGAGCAACCTGGTGTGGTGGGAGGTGTCCCTCACCATGGCAGGGGGTCGGAACTCAATGATCTTTAAGATCCCTTCCAACTCTAACTGTTCTATGATTCTATGGTGACTCCACAACTGCCCTGGGCAGCCTCTGCCAAAGCTTCACAACCCTTTTAATGTAGAACGTTTTCCCCCATATCCATCCTAAACCTCCCCTGGGTCAACTTGATGTCCTTTCCTCTTGCCCCATCATCTGCTCCTTGAGAGAAGAGACCAACAACCCTTGGCTACATCCTCCTTGCAGGGAGTTGTAGAGAATGAGAAGGTCTCTCCTCAGACTCCTTTTCTCCAGGCTGAACATCCCCAGCTCCCTCAGCTGCTCCTCACAATGCTTGTGCTCCAAACCCCTCACCAGCTCCATTGACCTTCTCTGGACGTGCTCCAGCACCTCAAGGTCTTTTCCTGGTGTGAGGGGCCCAAAAATGGACCCAGCCCTAGAGGTGGGGCCTCCCCAGTGCCAAGGTCCAGGGGGATGGTCACTGCCCTGGTCCTGCTGGCCACACTGTTCCTTATCCAGGCCAGGATGCTGTTGGCCTTCTTGGCCACACTGGGCACACTGCTGGCTTGTGTTCAGCCAACAGTCAACCAACACCCATTTCCACCAGGCAGTTTTGCAGCCACTACTAGTTGTTGGCTCCATTCTGTACGTTCTAGTGGTCAGTTAGTTTAGGTTATTTTCAAAATGCAAAATCCCAGTCAAGACCCAGAGCTTCACAGTGGTTTTAAAATGAGGCACATTCCTGGGTGCAGACCCTGACGCCCTTCAGCAAGGAACTAAACGGGATGCGATACCCAAACAAATCCCGTGTGACACACACACAAACACACAAACACACCGACCCCCAAATGAACCTGTTTTCCATCAGCACTTGCCACAGATCACAGGGAGTGTATTTGTTACGGAAACGGGATGGCCTAATAATCCCCAAATTAAAGAAGTAACACACATCAACCCACAGCTTCACGACTTCTGTCTTTAGAACAGAGTGAAAATTTCCTTCTTCTGACAGCTGGGCTGCCTTCAGCAGCCTGGCATGTCTTCTGGCTGATGGAGCCAAGGTTTTAACTAATTCATGGCAAAGCACCACCCTGATCCAAATTATTTAACAATCTAAACAGAAGGAGCGGAAAGAACAGCATGAAGAAATGCAGATTTTCGAGAAAAGTGAAATTCAGAATTTCAAGAAAAGGAAACCAGACTGTCAAGGGGAAAAAAAAAAAAAAGCAGAATTTCAAGAAAAGAAAAGCAATATTTCAAAGATCACATCAAGGGAAAACCTAGGAATAAAATTGAGGGTATCTGTGTCCAGTCCAGCCCTACCATCAGCATCCTGTTGCACTTGCTCGTCAGAAGTTCAAAACTCACAGGATTTACCAAAGGTCCCTTCAGTGAATCCCAGGTGGAGGTGACACCAGAAACCCACTGAAAATTTTCAGACACCGACCTTGGAGTATTTTCCCCCATTTCTTTTCACAGAATCGTTCTTTTTAAGGAAGTTTCTGTGCAAGGAGCAAAGCTTCATCTCCATTCTCACCCTTCCACGCAGCTCGGAAGCGCCTTAACTTCAGTATCACTGCCCCAAGTTACCAGCAGCACTGGGAAACCAAGGAAAACCAGCAAAAATAGATGGGTCTAAGCAAAAAGTAGAGGAAATCTGCTTTTTTGTAGTGGCTGAAGCACAGTAGACTACAAAAGAACAGTAGTACAGTCAACTAAAAAGCCAATTGGTGCCACACAGATTTTTTTCTCTCTCTTACAAATATCCTTACGATGTACAAAATGACACCTGGTCAAATAATACTGGTATTTTTTTGTGCTTTTGACATGCACTTTACTATTATCATAGAATCACAGAATGGTTTGGGTTGCAAGGGACCTTTAAAGATCATCAAGTTCCAACCCACCCCCCCTGCCATGGGCAGGGACACCTCCCACTACAGCAGGTTGCTCAGGGACCCGTCCATCTTCTGATTAAGAAGATAAGTCAGAAAATAAATATGTAAAATATATATTCTTTATATATATATTATAAACAAATACATACATATATATATATATTTATATAATATAAAAAGGGCCATGAAGATGCTGTGAGAACTGGAGCCCCTCTGCTGTGAGGACAGGCTGAAAGAGTTGGGGGTGTTCAGCCTGGAGAAGAGAAGGCTCTGGGGAGACCTTGGAGCCCCTTCCAGTCCCTCAGGAGGGACTCTTGATGGGGGAGAAGAGCCACAGAACGAGGGGGAAGGGTGGTTTTAACCTTAAAGAGTGGAGACTGAGATGAGATGTGGGGGAGGACTTCTTTGGTGTGAGGGTGGTGAGAGCCTGACCCAGGTTGCCCAGAGAAGCTGTGGCTGCCCCATCCCTGGAGGGGTTCAAAGCCAGGTTGGAGGGGGCTTGGAGCAACCTGGTGTGGTGGGAGGTGTCCCTGCCCAGGGCAGGGGGGTTGGAACTTGATGATCTTTAAGGTCCCTTCCCACTCTAACCATTGTATGATTCTAAAATATATAAATATATAAAAGACTATAACTTTCATTCAGCTGAAGCTCCAAACAAGGGATCCATTTTCAAACTGTCTGTGAAGGTGACTTTAATCCTCTTTCAAACAATGAAACTACTTTTGAGAAAGATTATTGTTAATTCTGTTTAGAAGAAATGTGATTTTTTTTAGATAGTAAGGAAAGTGTTTAGAGTAAGGTTTATGATGTGAAATGTATCTTCCTTGAGGTAGAGCTGCAGGCACAGGCTCTCCCACACCATTAGGTTCGGAGACCGAAGGATGGGACAAGCCTGAGTAGTATTTCCCACGGGAAAAGCCAAAGCCACTTCACCAGGTGAAGTTTCCACATCTCCACGCAAGCGGTCTTCTGGTGAATGATTAACATCTACCCTGAATACTGCTCCTACAGCCCAGAAAATGAGTAAAAAAAAGCAAAATATATCTATGTGCCTCACATCACTTCAGCCAAGACTGAGAAAATTTGATTTAAAACGAATAAAGAGTCCAAAGTTGGATCCCTACACCAGTATTAGCTTGTAAAGGCAGATCCTTCCAGTTCAATTGTGGCATCAAGCATCTTCTGAAAACCTTGTGAGCTGGTACGGCCCAAGCCCCAGCCTAAAATCTGTAAATATTTACAAAAGCAATACCTTTGAGAAGGTTTGAAGTCAGGAGGGTTGGGTGGTGGTAAAGTTCTGACATCCAGCAATTTTATACCTTTATTGGTATTAGAAAGGGACAACCTCTCACTTGCTTTATTTTTTTTTCCCCATTTGCCCCTACTTCTATTAGTGTCTATATTTTAAAGCTGTAAGAACATGAAAACAATAATAATTTTAACTAATCATTAACCTTTTCTTTGGAACAATCAGCTGCAGGAGGACTCCTCAAATTGAGAAGTGGATTTCTCACTGCATCAGTCTAAACAGAGAACACATTGAAACCAAAACTGTCAGCACAGAAGGGTTACATCTAAAAATCTGAATCCAGGGATGGCAATTCCTGACCTTCTCTTTTTATTCAGGATTTGGAATAAAACCACTTTCTAACCACAGCTGCGCTGAAAGAAGGGGAGATGAGTGACTCTGCAGCACCCAGTGCCATCCCTTCCTTGCTTCTCTTTTTGGAAACTGTGACAGATAGGTCACCACGACTCACTTGCTTGAGCTTGTTAATGAGAAACTTTCCCATGTCACTGAGCTCAAGTGCCTCCATGTTTTCTATACACCTGTGGAGTGAAGCAGCTAACCCCAAATTTGCCTTTACATTGTGACATCATCATAGAATCATAGAATGGTTTGGGTTGGAAGAGTCCTTAAAAATCATTCTGTCACACCCCCTGCTCTGGGCAGGGACACCTCCCACCACACCAGGTTGCTCAAAGTCCTGTCCAACCTGGCCTTGAACCCCTCCAGGGATGGGGCAGCCACAGCTTCTCTGGGCAACCTGGGCCAGTAGCTCAACACCCTCATAACAAAGAAGTTCTCCACATCTCATCTCCATCTCCCCTCTTTCAGTTTAAAACCCTTCCCCCTCCTCCTAGGGCTCCCCTCCCTCATCAGGTTTCCCTCCCCAGCTTTCTTAGAGGTACTTGAGAGACTGAAAGAGGCTCAATGTTTCCATGGAGCCTTCTCCAGAAGGAACCCCCTCAACTCTCTCAGCTGCTCCTCACAGCAGAGGGGCTCCAGCCCTCCCAGCATCTCCGTGGCCTCCTCTGTCTCTGCTCCAACAGGTCCATGTCTCTCCTGTGCTGGAGGAAGCACTGGGGTGGTGGTGGTGGGGGGTGTCTCCCAGAGTGGAGCAGAGGGGCAGAATGTGCCCCCTCACCCTTCTGGTCGCGCTGCTGGGGATGTAGCCCAGGGTACAGGGGGTGGTTTCTTGGTGGCGAGCGCACGTTGCCGGCTCCCGTTGAGCTTCTCATTCACCATCACCCCTTGGTGGACTCCTCACGAGGATTCATTCTCCTTATACCTTCAACAAAAATCCCTGGGAAATGCTCAGCCGGGTTGTTTTGCTGTTTTACCTCATTATGCAATTCCCAATTAGCTGGGGTTACGCAACAGCTGTAAACATCAGTCCAGGCCTGCTGGAAACTGCCGGGAGTTCATATTCGTGCTCAGTTCGTTGTTTGGATAAACTTGTTAGCTAAAATAAACAAGCTGCCCCAAGATCCTCGACCGTGCTTCAGCCAAGAGGTTTTCATTCCAGGGTAGGCAGCAAATCCAAGCGCGTTCCCCCGCTCTATTTACACATCGTCCTTTCTTAATATTCAACAAACGTTTGTTCCAAACCACAAATGTTTTGAGTTTCATTCCATTGCAGAGAAGCCATAAAATTGCTTACAATATTAGGTCAGGCCTGCACTTGAAGGATGTATAATGTTGTTTACGAGCATATATAGATATGTATTTACTGAAATAATTATGCTGGTGGACCAGAGTTAACGGCTTCCTACCTAAATGAAAATAAATAAATAAAAATACTAGATTGTAGTATAACTTTTATCTGCTTCTTGCACAGCAAAAGCTACGTATTTCAAAACGTGTTCATAAAATCATAGAACAGTTAGAGGTGGAAGGGACCTTAAAGGTCATCTGAGTTCCAACCCCCCTGACCTGGGCAGGGACACCTCCCACCAGACCAGGTTGCTCAAAGCCCCATCCAGCCTGGTCTTNGCTGCTTTTGATGCAGCCCAGGATGGGGTTGGCTTTCTGGGCTGCCAGTGCTCACTGCTGGCTCATGTTGAGCTTCTCACCCACCATCACTCCCAAGTCCTTCCCCTCAGGGCTGCTCTCCAGACATTCTCCACCCAACCTGGATTTGTGCTTGGGGTTGCCACATCCCAGGTGCAAATATTCCCACGTCTAAATTAGCCGGGGTTTGACGCTTTCATTGAGCCGGAATAAAACGTTAAGTGAGAGGGAAAAAAGGGATCACCTGGAGGAAATACTGGTGTTTCTACCAGCATGAAGCCACGCAACAAGCTTTGCTGAATGTGCGGCTTTTATTCCTGCAGCAGGGCACAAGGTAGGATCCACCTTGCACAAAGGATGGAGCTCCAGCCTGCCCCGTCTTCTCTTCCCCTTCCTGATGTGGGAAGGAGGCAGCCAGAGAGGGATGTGTTGAAATAGGAAGAGATGGGGTTTGATGCTGACAAATCACAGTTTTGCACTTCATTGAAAAACCACAAAATCCTTACAAAACGATGCCCTATCTCTCAAAAGACCTCAAAAAATTCAGATATTAAAGTGACAAAGATGCTGAGGGGCCTGGAACATCTCTCTGATGAGGAAAGGCTGAGGGACTTGCGTCCTTGTAGTCTGGAGAAGAGAAGGCTGAGGGGGGATCTGATCAACACCTGGAAACACTCCAAGGGTGGGCGTCAGGAGGATGGGGCCAGGCTTTTTTCAGTGGGGGCCAGTGAGAGGACAAGAGGGAATGGACACAAACTTGAACGTTGAAAGTTCCATCTCAACATGATGAGGGTCTTCTCCACTTTGAGGGTGTCAGAGCCCTGGCAGAGGCTGCTCAGAGAGGTGGTGGAGTCTCCTTCTCTGGAGACATTCAAACCCCACCTGGACACGTTCCTGTGGGACCTGCTCTGGGTGGACCTGCTTTGGGAGGGGGATGGACTGGATGATCTCCAGAGGTTCCTTCCAACCCTATATCATCCTGTGATTCTGTGATGTATTTCACATTAAAAACCAAACCAGGCATTAAACATTGACAGCAGGGACTGTTGTCCTCTCAACAGCAGGAACTCCAGCAGAACCACAGGCCTCATTTCCCCACTGAGTGACCTACACTGTTTTTTTAAATCGAGCACCCCCTTCTTGAGTTGCCACCCCTGGAGGTATTTAAGAAATGTGTAGATGTGGCACTTCAGAGCATGCTCTAGTGCCTGAGATTATAGTTGTTTTTTTTTTTTTAATGTGTGTATTTTTGGACTGGATGATCTCAGAGGTCCTTTCCCACCACGAAGATTCTGTGATTCTATTCCCAGCCATATTAAGTACCTCCAGGAAGGCAGCGGAGTTTCGAAAGTGCAGGAATGCTGGAATCCAGCACTCGCTGCCCAAATATCATTGTTCTTAAGCCTCACTGTAAGACAATTTTTTTTTCCCCATTTACTATCGAAACTGCTATTTACAGTCACTATTTACCAATCCCTATTTCATAGCTAAGGGCTGGGCTATCTTTGCACTGATTTAACCGCCGTCAACCACCCACAAAGTTTACAAACAGTGTTCTGGGTGGTTCCGGCGTCTCTGAGCTGTTCTTTTACCTTAGCTGATTTTAGGTTAGAAAAAGATGAAAGAAAAAAAAAACCAACCCACAAAACAAACCTCCCAAGTTTTAAAAAATATAAATATTCTTATCTATTCCTCACATACCTATCGTCGCTCTACATGGATTTGTTTATTTACTGTTCCAGCCTTAATTAAGGTTTTAGACCTACAGTTTGCAGAAGATGAAGATAAACAACTGCTTGGGAAGTCATGGAAATCAAAACCAGCCCAAATGCATTATATATCTCTGTTCCCAGAAAGAAAAGGGCCTATAAGAAACCAAGTGTTCATTTACATCCCACAAACACCTCTGTTACAAGACTTTTAAAAGCATTTATAAAAGTCTTTGGGGTAAAAACAAACACAGAAATCCAGCAACGCTGGTCTAATGCGGCGCCTTAAATATTTGGGTTTATGACTGTTAGAGCCATTTTGAATGGAGGTTCTTGAAAGCAGAGTTGTTTTATTTTTCACCATTTTTTTTTTTCAGGGCACAGAACAAGCCCACGACACAGAATCACAGAAGGATCTGGGGTTGGAAGATCTGGAGATCATCCAGTCCATCCCGCTGCCAAAGCAGGTCCCACCCACAGCAGGTCCCACAGGAACGTCTCCAGGTGGGGGTTGAATGTCTCCAGAGATGGAGACTCCACCACCTCTCTGGGCAGCCTCTGCCAGGGCTCTGACACCCTCAAAGTCAACAAGTTCCTCCTCATGTTGAGATGGAACTTCACATGTTCCAGTTTGTGCCCATTTCATCTTGTCCTCTCACTGGGCACCACTGGAAAAAGCCTGGCCCCATCCTCCTGACACCCACCCTTCAA
>VXBJ01003319.1:22353-34699 GCA_013400055.1 Nycticryphes semicollaris | reverse complement strand
CCCCCCCCCCCCCCCAAACACACCCCTAACACTGTAAATCAAGACAATATAATGCCAGAGATTTCTCAAAAGCAGGTAAGGACGATGTTCTCGCTGCTGTAGCTTGTGTTTCCTTTGTCTTGTCTCTTGTAGCCAAAAAATTAATTACTTGGTACCTGGCTCCAGGCAAAGCTCAGCCCCTGCACGAGAGCGACAGCAGCAAACGAGAACTACCAGCCCCTGGGAACCCACCTGGCCAGGACTGAAAAAAACCCCCAACCCCAACACTTTTTCTGCTCCAGCTGAGGAACGAGCTAATAAATGACATTTTTCAACACAACACTCAGTGGTTTGTGGGTTGGGGTTTTTTGGTTTCGTTGGGTTTTTTTTTGTTCTTTTTCCCAAGTGGGAGGATGGTCGGGAAGTTTCTACAGATATTGCAGCGGAGTTAGTTCATTTGTATGTTAAATATTCTGCGTGGAGTTAAATCAAACGAGATTGTGAGGGTGAAGCAAAGAGGAAATGAAACACTGACACAGATAACGCCCCTCAAGGGGGCAGACACCCAGGCTAAGAAAACAGAGGTGAAGCTATTCATGGAGAAGAGCCCACCTCCATAGCTTTATTAGATTTTTTTTCCAAGCTCAAGCATATAAAAACATTAGAGATTCCTAAACAGAGAAAGCTGTCGGTGGGGAAGGAGATGGAGAGGAGATGAGAGCAGCAGTGAAGTATTTTACGAGCTGGTGGAGGGAGGTCATCAGGCCCCTCTGCTCTGTCCTGGGGAGGCCACAGCTGGAGGACTGGGACCAGTTCTGGGCTCCCCAGTTCCAGAAGGACAGGGAACTGCTGGAGAAGGGACAGCAAAGGGCTAGAGAGATGCTGAGGGGCCTGGAGCACCTCTCTGATGAGGAAAGGCTGAAGAACTTGGGTCTTTTGAGTCTGGAGAAGAGAAGGCTGAGGGGGGATCTGATCAACACCTGGAAATACTTGAAGGGTGGGTGTCAGGAGGATGGGGCCAGGCTTTTTCCAGTGGTGCCCAGTGAGAGGACAAGATGAAATGGGCACAAACTTGAAGATGGGAAGTTCCATCTCAACATCATGAGGAGGAACTTGTTGACTTTGAGGGTGTCAGAGCCCTGGCAGAGGCTGCCCAGAGAGGTGGTGGAGTCTCCTCTGGAGACATTCAAACCCCACCTGAACATGTTCCTGTGGGACCTGCTTTGGCAGGAGGCTGATCGCTAGAGGTCTCTTCCAAACCCACACCATTCTGTGATTATGTGATTTTACAAATTCATCCCTTTTTTTGGGGGGAGGGTGAGTGGAGGGGAGGGGGATTAGAAGCCTTAGTCTCTTCCACTTATTTCTGCAAACACACAGAATTAAGCTTTTCTCACATTTATTATGAGCAGAGAATGACACTGCTCCTGTAGCTGAAAGGTTCAACTGCAAGAACACAAATAATGCCAGGCTGAGATGTAGCTACTCCTACTTGAGATGCTGTAGGACCCCCTGCAACATATGATTAATAGATTAGATCCTAAAATAGAATCATAGAAAGGATAGAGTTGGAAGGGACCTTAAAGATCATCCAGTTCCAACCCCCCTGCCATGGGCAGGGACACCTCCCACCACATCAGGTTGCTCAAAGCGCCCTCCAGCCTGGCCTTGAACCCCTCCAGGGATGGGGCAGCCACAGCTTCTCTGGGCAACCTGTGCCAAGGTCTCACCACCCTCACACCAAAGAATTTCTTTCTAGTATCTAATCTAAATCTCTGCTTTTTCAATTTAAAACCATTATCCCTCGTCCTATCACTACACTTATTGATAAAGAGTCCCTCCCCAGCTCTCCTGTAGCTCCCTTTAGGTACTTTAGGGCTGCTCTAAGGTCTCCCCGGAGCCTTCTCTTCTCCAGGCTGAACAACCCCAGCTCTCTCAGCCTGTCCTCATAGAAGAGGAGCTCCAGCCCTCTGAGCATCTTCGTGGTCTTCCAGACAACAAACATAACCATTATCACAGCACAGGAAATAAATATTCATGGCCAAATATAAGGGGAGGGAGAAAACAGCCCTCCCTTTACAATTCAAGATGGACCTAAGCTTCTGAACTAATCAAACGAAGTAAACAGCCCCGTAATGAGCCTTAATCAAATCTTATCTGCTACAAATACTCTCTGGAGAGTTGTAGATATCCTAATGATGAGACAAAAGGCGTCCCCTTATAATTAAGTGGAAATAGGATTAATCACTGTGGAGGCCCCGGGACCTTCCTTGAGCACCGACACGAGCACAAGTGGGAAAATCTCCCATGACCGTTGAGAAAAATGACGGCAGCCCTGGGACTGGTTATACTGGTGAGTGATACCCACACTGGGCCATCAAATTGTGAGTGGCTTTAGTTGGATAGAGACAAAATAAGAGGAGAGGAAGAAGAATTCAAGTAATCCAGCCTCAAGATCCAAGGTACAGGCTGGAAAAAGCGGTTATAGAAACCAAAGAAATAGCCACAACTTTCCCCCCTCCCCTTATTTCTGCCCCACAGATCAGTGGAGACGGTGAATTTTTGCCTCCAATAGTTTAAAGAGAAAGGGACAGCAGAGAAATAGGAGAAATTCTCCTCGATGATCCCAAGGCTCTCTTCCAACCTGAATGATTCTATGATTCTATGAAATGCACAGCTATTTTAAAGGCAAATCAGATCCATCCGACTGCCTGAACTAACAGCCGGAAAACGCTCCCCACCCCCACCCCGACCTTCCTTCATCTCGTCACAACAAATGAAAGCTTAAAGCACAGAAGTTCTCCTTCGGTTTCCCGAGTTGGTTGGTTAAGTGCCAAAGAGCCACAAGAATAATTGATTTTCTCCAATTACTGAATTTCAAAGGCGTTGACCTCCTTTAGAGACGATGTTTCGAGCACCGTCTGCTCTCGGTGTTTACCTTTATCAAAGCCAGCCCCGAGGCAGCAGTGGTTTAAACACTGATTTTGACAAGGACGGAGCCCCTCTGGATCTAAACTCCACGGTGCAGCGTTAACCACAAGCCAATTTTCATGCTCTGCCAGGGCCAGAGGTATTATCTGACGTATTCTAATATTTCTTTTAAGAACCAGCGAGCAAAACAAACAAAAAACTCTTTAAGGTGGCAGAAACTTTGCGTTTTTAAGAAGAAAACACAGGTTCTGGTTATCAATTACAGCCCCTCTCTGTCCTTGTCTGACACTGCCGCGTGTCACTTGTACAGGAGAGCTCTGGTATAAGCTGTGTTTTTTCCCGAACTTTAATCAAGGAGTCTTTGCAAGTAAAAATAGCTCCCATCCCAGAGAGAAAAAAAGACCAAAAAACCACCGGTGGTGGAACACTGGAAGAGGTTGCCCAGGGAGGTAGTTGAGGCTCCTTCCCTTGAGATATTCAAGGGGAGGCTCGATGAAGCCCTGGGCAACCTGGTCTGGTTGGGGGGGTCAGGCTAGATGACCCTAGAGGTCCCTTCAGGCCTGGACCACTCTATGACTCTATGAAAAAGAAGATCCCTTCCAATTCTAACCATTCCGTGACCCCCGCCTGGACCACCACTGGGGGGGTGTTGTCCCTGCCTTTGTGCTCTCTCTACCATTTCCACTAATTTCTATGTCCCATTTCTGCCACGGAGGTCCCACTCAGCCCTGACTATCGCAGCTCGCGCTTTCGAAGTTCTCACTTGCCAGAATTTAACGAATAATATAAAAAAAAAACCCCCAACCCCAACCTCCTGTCTATTTTTTCTCTCCACCACCTCCCCCAAGGAAACGTGTTATCTCTTTGCTCGTTTTCCACTGACTGATTGGGTTCTGTTAATTATGCATTCCTCAGCCTTGCAAACACTCCAGTCCCAGACTGATTTCATTTGTACCTTTCGTGGTATTTTTGTGTGAGAGACGTCTCCTCTGCCACTCCTTATCCCCATTTCATTTCTTTCTGCTGCCGCTTTTCTCTTTCATTCTCATGCTCTCGTGTCCTCGCGTCTTTAATCATTAACTCTATACACACTGAAGTACTTTGGGGCAGAGTCTGCTTGAAATCCTTTAGTCAAAATAAAAGGCAACTGCATTTTAAAACACCTTCTGCTAAGAGAGCACATTCTGGCTTTGCTTGGAAAAGCAGGAGCCTAAGGTTTCTCACACCAGTAGGAGGAATATTTTCACTCTGTATTTTCTAACCTCTTGAACTGTAAATCACATTCCTAATTACATCGGGAACTCTGAATATTTAACTTTATGAGAAGCACTTAACTGAAACAATTACGTTTGCTCTCCAGTTTTAATTAAGCAACCCACTCAGCTGAAAACTAATAGATTAGTTCCTGTTCTTTGCAATAGGTTTTTTTGAATCGTTGGCCGTGAAAACAGTTAATTTTTACCCACCCAACACTTGCAGTTGAGTATGAAGCCAGTTTATCTTTTCCTCAGACTTTCTTAACCCAAAAGAGGTCTCAAAAACCTCAGTAACCTTTTCAAAGGTGCCTCAGAGTAAAAGCAGAAGGAGAAGAGATACCAAGATTATTTCAAATGTTGTCCCATTGAGATTACAAATTAATAGATATATCAAAAAATACTAGAACAGAAGGCACATCAGCGTGTGACAGCTCCTTCTACAAGCCAAAAAGCATCAAGATGGAGAATTAAATACCATTTTCTGGTCTGAATTCCTTCAAGCAGAAAGGAACTAGTCAACGGGAGACTGTTTTCACTCTATTTAAGACAGAGCCCCTAAATATAGAGATCCTTGACCTTTGCACAATAGCGGGAAACGCAACAAGTTTAATGACTCTTCATCAGGAGTGATTTTAATATTATTCTTCTAAGCTCGAGTCTTTCATTAACTTGATTCAGTGACTTGAGAAGTACGAAATCAAGGGGGGGGAAAAAAAAAGCCATCTTAAAATTCCCTGATTTTTGATGCTAAAAGCCCTCATTTCCACCAACAAAATTAAAACAGCTTCTGTGGTGAGAAGCTCAATGTGCCAAAATGATTTCCATCTTACCTCAGCCTTGCGAATGCTCTCTCTGGCTTCATCTATCTTCTGCTCCAGTTCTGCTCGGGTTTGCTCGGACATCACCGGCCCGTGACATTCCAGCTCCTCAAGTGTCTGTCAGAAACAAGAAAATACACCCCAGATGTAGCAAATCCCAGCAAGCCATTTCCATGATAAATATTTACGACAAGTCAGGGAAATTATTGTTTGATTAGATGCTGGGTTGACCGACAATAGCCCATTCCAGGAAAACAGACGATGACCAAGGCCAAACCCCATTTAAAAACACAGTATTTCACATGGAAATTCCACTTGGGGGGAAAACATGACATGAAGGTATGATTCAACTCAGCTACAGGCTGATATTTACATATTTAGAATCATAGAATCGTAGAAAGGATAGAGTTGGAAGGAACCTTAAAGATCATCCAGTTCCAACCCCCCTGCCCTGGGCAGGGACACCTCCCACCACACCAGGTTGCTCAAAGCCCCATCCAACCTGGCCTTTCAACCCCTCCAGGGATGGGGCAGCCACAGCTTCTCTGGGCAACCTGGGCCAGGGTCTCACCACCCTCACAGCAAAGAATTTCTTTCTGGTATTTAACCTAAATCTCCCCTCTTCCAATTTTAAAGCCATTACCCCTTGTCCAGTCACTACATTTCCTGACCAAGAGTCCGTCTCCAGATCTCAAATGAGTATGTCGTCCCACATGTATGTCAGGATGAAAAAAGAGCATCTTAAACAGATTGAAAGAAGTCGCTGGAACGTCGTGTCGAGAGGAGAATTTGCTCAATCACAGAAAACACGTTGGAGTTTCTTGGCTTCAAGCACATGGAAGTTGACAGTACAGATCCAGAAAAACAACAAAAACGTCTGATTGCACAAACTGTCACCAGTTATTTGCAAATCTGTGCCTGGTGCGGTGACGCTTTTTGCATCTTGTGTCACACAGTCTTTGGAGAAAGAGCAGAAGGAGCATCAGGTGCTAGAGTCAGCATCGTAGTATCACAGAATGGTTTGGGTTGGAAGGGATTGTGGAGTCACAACCCTCCTGCCCTGGGCAGGGACACCTCCCACCAAACCAGGTTGCTCAAAGCCCCATCCAACCTGACCCTGAACACCTCAATCTCCCCTCTTTCAGTTTAAAACTGTTACCCCTTGTCCTGTCGCTCCACTCCTTGACAAAGATCCCCTCCCATCTCAGAATCCAGGATGCTCTCTCCTTCCTCCGAGGAGAGTTTTTCCTGCAGTATTTTGGTTACAGACTCTGTTAATACCTTCTGCCCAGTGCTACAACTTCTGGGTTGTTGCTACAGAGTGACCCAGGCTCAGTAGAAGACCTGCTATGGTCTTTCTTCTTGCTTCGTGCACTCCCCCTGGGTAGTTTGAGGAGCAGCTCAAATCTCCAAAGTGGAACTAGAAGGCAGGTCCCCCACCTCCCAGGCTGAAGCTCATTGAGTATTATACAATATTAAAGATACTGTAGTACAGACACATCCTCTTTAACTGAATTTAATGCAGTCTGGCTTGACCTGAGCACGTGAAACAAGAACTTAATGTGGGTCCCAACGCTCTCCAACCAGGGGCATGAGAGCCTTGCCAGAGATATTTAAGGATGTTAAGGTGACAATACTCACTTACTCTTGAGTCTTCACAAGTTGTGCGCATTACTTGTGGATATTTCTAGTCTTGAACAGACTTTTGATATCCAAATGAAACCAATTTTTCCTCTGGGTAATATATAGGACCTCCCTGCCCAGCGCAGGAGAGTTGGAACTTGATGATCTTTAAGGTCCCTTCCAACTCTAACCATTCTATGATTCTATGATATACATGATACAGAGGAGGTGAGAGAACCCCTGAAAATCTAGTTTGAACAGCAGAGTTGTGTGTAGAACATGGGCAGGTCTCTTAATAACTTCAAAAGTTATTTGAAGCTTCAAAAGTTATTTGAAGCAAAGTAGAAGCTCTAAGTTCGTATTTATACGGGTATAAAACGTATTGATGAACCACAATGTTTGAGGAGCTGCTAACCTGGCAGTTTGAGTATATCATATCAAGGAAGGCTAAAATGAAAATGGCAGGATGCCCGGAGAGATAACAGAGAAAAATAACTCCTTAGTGCTTCCAGCAGCTCCTCTTTTCCGTAGTGTGTGTGTGGGGGGGGGTCAGAACAAGTAAAATCCATCAACAAATGTTCTCCCAACCTACCCGCTGACCGTGGATGATGTTTTTGTGCTCCCGGGCTACCCGGGTAGCCCATTTCCGAGCCTCCTTGTTGAGGCTGTGCTCTTCAGTCGTTCCAGTTTCCGATTCCAGTTGTCGACTCTGGAAGAGAGAAGGAGAGAAGGAGTCACCACACAGACCCAGGGCTACCTCTCTAGATGGAACTTGATTCACACACAACAAGACAGATTCAACAAAACCAACTCTCTTCTGTGTGAACTTTATGATGGTACCAGGCACAAATCCAAGGAGCAGCCCTGAGGAGAAGGACTTGGGAGTGATGGTGGGTGAGAAGTTCAACAGGAGCCAGCAGTGAGCACTGGCAGCCCAGAAAGCCAACCCCATCCTGGGTTGCATCAAAATCAGCATGGCCAGCAGGGTGAGGGGAGGTGATTCTACTGCTCTACTCTGCTCTGGTGAGACCCCACCTGGAGTTCTGTGTCCAGCTCTGGAGTCCTCAGCATAGAAAGGACATGGACCTGTTGGAGCAGCTCCAGCTGAGTGCCACGAAGATGCTCATAACACCTCTGTTTTGAGGACAGGATGAGAGAGCTGGGGTTGTTCAGCCTGGAGAAGTGATGGGTCCTAAACCCCAACCAGTCTGGGATTCTATTATGATTATTATTATTTCTGAGCCAGTCTCATACTCTTCTCATCAGTAAAATTAGCTGTGAGAAGCCATTCTGTTCACCCCACCTTCCCGGGGTGTGCTCCTGGCACCACGGAACGGAGTCTTACAACGGATATTTCAGTTAAGTTTCCAGCTGAAGTTAATTAATACTCCAAAGGGCATCCTCAAGAACAATTCCCCTTCCTGGATGACTTTTCTGACTCATGCACTGAGATGGTGCAGTCCAGAGCCACCACCTCATCACAAGTCCTCTCTGGGCTGATATAATCTTGCACAACTTTTGAGATCAGCTGAAAAAATCCACTAAAAAATTATCATCAAGGAGAGAGTGTAAATGACCACTCAAGGACAGACACCACGCTTAGTGCTGCTCAGAAGAAACTGAGAAAGTGTGGAAGAAATGCCTTTTCCACAAATTTCTCAATCCAAGATGGATTTTTCTCCATCAGGTGGGTTTAGAAACCAGAGAAGAACCCACAAATATTCATAAGTCATTTAGGAAGGAGAAATTCAAGGTCAGGAAACAGGAGGATGGTAAGAGAGGAGAAATACCTCAGGCCAGGTGAGAAGCCTGATGCCAGGTGATGAAGAGGTGGGGTTATCAGGTAATTTTGGCAGCAAAGAGGTACAATTTGTGCCAGGTATTTTAGGGAACACGGCACAATTTGTGTCAAGGAAGGAAGACAATGTTCAATTGGTACAGACTGGAATAAAATCAAGAGACACTGGGAAGCAAACCAAAGCGATAATGAAAGCAAGATTTTAATGCTTTTAGATTACACTGCCCTCATGGGAGAGGCAATAATACTAACTTATCAGAGGATTTAATTGAAAATGAAGCAAAAATTGGTTCAGCTTGTTACTGTGTTCAGCTAAGCTCCTTTTCATCAAAATTGAATCTGGCTTTTATTCTTATTCATCCTCTTATTACAAGAGAGCTGGGGGGAGCGGATTCGAGGGGCTGTGAAGGAGATGGTTTCCACCAGTGGAGGCAGACAAGGGAAAGGAAGAGAACCCCCAACACACACGCTCCCACCACAGAGCTCTGAAATACATCTAATGCTTCAGGAGACTCCTGGGTCACGTTTTGTCTCCATTTCAAGAAATTGTGACTCAGCCAAGAAGTTTGTAGTGCTTCAGCTTGTCCCTGCTGAATCATTGAATGGTTCGGGTTGGAAGGGACCTTAAAGATCTGATCAACACCTAGAAATACTTGAACGGTGGGTGTCAGGAGGATGGGGCCAGGCTTTTTTCAGTGGTGCCCAGTGAGAGGGCAAGAGGAAATTGGCACAAATTTGTACATAAGAAGTTTCATCTCAACATGAGGAAGAACTTCTTGACTTTGAGGGTGTCAGAGCCCTGGCAGAGGCTGCCCAGAGAGGTGGTGGAGTCTCCTTCTCTGGAGACATTCAAACCCCACCTGGAGACGTTCCTGTGGGACCTGCTCTGGGTGGACCTGCTCTGGCAGGGGGTTGGACTGGATGATCTCCAGAGGTCCCTTCCAACCTCATAGCATTCTGTGATTCCGAGTGTCTTACCAGCTCCCAATCCGACTGAATCTTATGAAGAGCGATGGAAGGATCTGGGACTGTTTAGTCTGAGGAAGAGGAGGCTGAGGGGAGACCTCATCACTCTCTACAACTACTTGAAAGGACATTGTAGAGAGGTTGGTGCTGGTCTCTTCTCACAGGGAATTAGAGATAGAACGAGAGGGAATGGCTTCAAGCTACTACAGGGTAGGTTTAGGCTGAACATCAGGAAAGAATTATTCCCAGAAAGGGTGGTCAGGGGTTGCGTCCCCGTCACTGAATGTGTTTAAGAGTCCTTTAGATGTGGTGTTGGGGGATATGGTGTAGGGGAGGAATTTGTAGAGTAGGGCTGATGGTTGGACTTGATGATCCCAAGGGTCTCTTCCAACCTGAATGATTCTATGATTTGACGTCACTCTCCCCCATAAAACACCTCACAACAAATTCTGAGTGTTCCCACTGATCTTGCTCGTAACTCAGCATTTCCTTTTCATTAAGTAAAAATACAGACTTCTTTTCAGTCTCTTGATAACCTTCTGCTTTATCCCAATCGCCTTTTTGGGTTTTAATCTGTTTATCAAAATCACTTGACCAGAAAAAATGAATGCAAACTTTGTGGCTGCTCCTAAGGGCATACTAAAAAAGAAACTAATTGTTATTGGATCAGAGGGTTTATATGAGCTATTCATAAAGCAGTATTGTATCCAAGCAGACCTCACCCTTGTTCAGAGGTCTAAAAACAAACAACGTAAAAATGGAGTCATACAAAGAGTTGGGGAAAAAAAACCTAGAGCTGTGGTCTGTGTGGGTACTGGAAATATGGTCGAAAGCAGGAAGAAAGATCTAGAGGAAAATTCAGTTTCCTGGAGAAGAAGCTGAAAACAAAGACTCCTAAAGCTGGACTAGAGCAGAGAGAGCGGTGGAAATGAACAGTCTGACCACTTGGCTGTGAAGACCATGAAGGAGAAAGGCAGGAGACAAGATCTAGAGGAAAAATTTAGTTTCCTGCAGCAGAAGTTTTAAACAAGGACTCCTAAAGCTGGACAAGACCAGAGAGAGCGGTGCAAATGAACAGTCTGAATATTTGGCTGATAAGACAGAGCAGGAGAAGGGTTTCAAACCCATCAGGACCTGGAATGTTTCTTGAATAAATGGAGCTGGTATGGCCGGGAGGGACTTCACCTGACCTCTAAGGGACCAAGCTGCTACGCAGGAACCAAGAAGACCAAGAAGGCTGTGAAGGAACTTAGAAGCAGAGGAGCAGCAGCAAGTTGGCTGGCATGGAAGAGAACGTGCTTCTGGAAGACTTGAAGGATGACCTGAGAAGTTTCTATCCTCAGGTAAGCATGGGCTAGAGGGGCGCATCAAGTAAGAAATGAAAAACCAACTGCCACTTAAATAGCTTGAAATGACCCCAAAATAGGAAGAAATTACCTAAACCAGAAATTTAGCTGCTACAGATATTAAAAGTGCAGGGGAAAAGGTGGGGGGATTGAAGTGTCTGGTCCTAAAGTTATTTACTAAATTAAGTTCTTGCTTAAGCGTCTCAGGACTGGAGCTTGGTGGTGGCATGATGTCCAGTGACTCAATTTAACCCTCTTCCAAAAAAGAGGGAAACCAAAAACCACTCGCCACGGCCAAGGAATGAAGGAAGAGCCAACAAACCTCTGAGCTAAACTTAGGCGGACGTTCTGCTGCTCCTTTCAGGGTTTGGGTTACAGTAAAAGCGGTGGTTAGCGCTAAAAATTCCATGGGAAAACCAAGGGGAAAGCACTAGATGGCTCCAACCAGCTGAAGGGCTTAAGAGGAGAGATATGCTGTTGCTTAAATTATCCAACGGATTTAGTCTGGAGACACCCATCGCTTCCCCATTTTTGTCTGAGATGTTGTTGCTGCAGGTGCCACAAGTTGCCTTAGGACAGGGACACACACGGGGCGTGCGCTCCCTTATTTATACATTTCTATCCGCGGGCAGAACTAAGAGCAAAAAAGTTGGCTCTTGAGCCTCCAAGATCCTTATTTTTGGAGCTGAAGCCTCAAAAAAGCTCGTTTGGACAAGGAGAAATAAAACCCCAAAGGAGCAAACATTCACTGCATGCAAATGATCGACACATAACACACCTGAAAAGCATCATTTCTTGGGAAGGGGTGAAAATCAGAGGTTGCCAGTGGGGAAGCTCCGGCGCCTCTAGGGATATGCATGACATGTTTCACACCGCTCACGGCTCAACCTTGAGTCAAGCCTGGTGCTTTTTTTAGTCTATTATTGTAGAGCTAATTTCATTTCGGTTTAGCCCGGGGTGAGCCAGGACTGACTCGGCGTGTGCGTGAATTTTCAACGCTACAAACGGGACACACACGCACCCACCCCCCTCACCTTTGAAAAAGAAAGATTGTTCACAAACAGGGCACTTTTTTTTTTCCACTCAGAGGAATAAAAAAGGACCAACGTCCACTATTCATAGGTCACTTTAATAGTGACTTTTTTTCCACTCAGAAGAATTAAAAAGGACCTGTGTCCACTATTCATAGGTCACGTAAACCTCTATATGGTATTATGACAGAGCTATAACCAAACCAACATACTCTTGCTGCTTTATGGAACCACATTCTGCTTATTTTAATCTAATAAATCAATATCTCACAGCAGTGAGGGCTTGGCGGGGTGGGGGGTGTGAGGGAGCTAGAAAAGGATAAGGAAATTCCTAATTCCTGTTCCCCAATCTGGAAATAAAGACGATAATGACATTTAAATGCATCATAAGGAAGGTGGTTCTGGGACATCTGAGCAGAGAAAAGGGATCCTGGGACTTTGTGACATCATCTGGGTTGAAAAATGGTCCCACCATGGTCATGGCTTTTACTAATGATTTTTACTAAAGGAATTTTCTACAGTGAAATAGTAAATCATAGAATCACAGAATCCTTCAGGTTGGAAGAGACCCTTGGGATCACGAGTCCAAACCATGACC
>VXBJ01003319.1:8115-22135 GCA_013400055.1 Nycticryphes semicollaris | reverse complement strand
GTTGAGTCCCCATCCCTGAGTGTGTTGAAGAGTCCTTTAGATGTGGTGTTGGGGGATCTGGTGTAGGGGAGGAATTTGTAGAGTAGGGCTGATGGTTGGACTTGCTGATCCCAAGGGTCTTTTCCAACCTGAATGGTTCCATGATTTTATGACTTGCGTTTTTTTTTCCAAACTACACTTTCTATATCAACCTCAAATATGATTTTTTGTTTTGGTTTTTTTTCCTTTTTTTCTTTTAGCTCAGACCTTATTTTAACCATGATTGGGGTGGGAAGAATTAAGTAAAATCAGATTTAGTCATGTCGACCACACACAAGACGTGTCAATTTATAAAGGGAATTTACAGCTTTGCCAGGCTCTCACTTGCATCTACTGGGAATTTTGTTACCGGAATGACTGTATTTCTCCTCAGCACTAATTCCTAATTTTTTAATTTTTGATTTTATACCATGATACAATTAAATTGTAACTTTTTTTTCTATTCATTTAGTTATAGTTATATATAGTTATAGTTCAAANAGAATCACAGAATGATCTGGGGTTGGAAGGGACATTAAAGATCATCCAGTCCAACCCCCTCCCAAAGCAGGTCCACCCAGAGCAGGTCCCACAGGAACGTGTCCAGGTGGGGTTTGAATGTCTCCAGAGAAGGAGACTCCACCACCTCTCTGGGCAGCCTCTGCCAGGGCTCTGACACCCTCAAAGTCCACAAGTTCCTCCTCATGTTGAGATGGAACTTCTTATGGTCCAGTTTGTGCCTGTTCCCTCTTGTCCTGTCACTGGGCACCACTGGAAAAAGCCTGGCCCCATCCTCCTGACACCCACCCTTCAAGTATTTCCAGGTGTTGATCAGATCCCCCCTCAGCCTTCTCTTCTCCAGACTCAAAAGACCCAACTCCTTCAGCCTTTCCTCATCAGAGAGATGTTCCAGACCCCGCATCATCTCTGTAGCCCTTTGCTGTCCCCTCTCCAACAGTTCCCTGTCCTTCTGGAACTGGGGAGCCCACAACTGGTCCCAGTGCTCCAGCTGGGGCCTCCCCAGAGCAGAGCAGAGGGGCAGGATGACCTCCCTCCACCTGCTGCTCACACTCTTCCTGATGCCCCCCAGGATGCCATTGGCCTTCTTGGCTACAGGGGCCCATTGCTGGCTCATGGTCACCCTGTTGTCCACCAGAACTACTCAATATAGAAAAAATAATCCATTCCCTGGCCTTGTCAGCTTGGGCCTACTTTTGGGAGGGATTATTTTTTACTAGTAGTTTGTATTTCCTGAACTTTACTGTATTTAAATATTTTATACTGACCATTAAATATTTATCATCAATAATGATTAAAATAGAATATAACACCATTTAGAGGACAAAGGTGTTCTAAAATATTTAAGCACACTTAATACTAAGTAAGTTTTAAATATATTTTAAATGCTTCAGTGAATACAATAGTAAATGCTAAAATGTGTAAATAGCTCTGTAGACACGCACAGAACCTGCTAAAAGGAAAGTCTGACAAAAAGGTGGCCTCGACTGAGTCCTGACTCCTATTTATAGCATAATTTCTATTTTCTTTCAAATCCCTGAGCACTTGGAGAGCTGAGACAACATGCCATAAGAAAGAATAATGTCCTTCTGTAAGTATGGCATGTATATATATAATTTATATTATACAGCTTAATAGAAGCTGCTCAGAAATATAAGATGCTCCTCTGTGTGTGACAATGAGGTGAAATTCATCCTTATTCTCACCGTCTCTCCATAAATAGAAAGTTGTGGTCAATGGGACAGAGTCTATTTGGAGGCCTGTATCTAGTGGAGTCCCTCAGGGATTGGTGCTGGGCCCAGTATTATTCAATATATTCATCAATGACTTTGATGAGGGAATAGAGTGCACTGTCAGCAAGTTTGCTGATGACACCAAACTGGGAGGAGTGGCTGAGGTACCAGAAGGCCGTGCTGCCATCCAGAGAGACCTGGACAGGCTGGAGAGCTGGGCAGAGAGAAATTTAATGAAATTTAACAAGGGCAAGGGTAGAGTCTGGCATCTGGGCAAGAACAACCCCAGGTACCAGTATAGGTTGGGAACTGACCTGTTGGAGAGCAGCGTAGGGGAAAGGGACCTGGGGGTCCTGGTGGGCAGCAGGATGCCCATGAGCCAGCTCTGTGCCCTGGTGGCCAAGAAGNGCAAGCTGGAAAAGAGAAAGTCCCACTTAAATATGAGGAAAAACTTCTTCACAGTGAGGGTGAGGGAACACTGGAAGGGGCTGCCCAGAGAGGTTGTGGAGTCTCCTTCTCTGGAGACATTCAAAACCCACCTGGACACGTTCCTGTGTGACCTGCTCTGGGTGTTCCTGCTCTGGCAGGGGGATGGGACTGGATGATCTTTCAAGGTCCCTTCCAATCCCTGAGATTCTGTGATTCTGTGAAATCTCATACCTCCAAGTAACGAGGGGTGAAAATGTAAAACTTACAGCGATGTTGGGTTTTTTTTCCTGCAAATTACAGGAGGAAAAAGGGCTTTTTTTTTTTTTTCATGGCGATAAGCTGCCATGCAAATATTTGGCTACGTTTTTTACTTGCACTCTCCAAGAAAATGAGAGCAACACAATGGCCAGAGGAAACTACAGGAAAAAGAAAAAAAAAAAACAGGAAGAAGACCTCCAAAAGTTTAGTGTCAGCTCTTTGCTGCCCTTATCCCCCTGCGCTGGGGACGTGCTTTTTGCCGTCTGGCTCATTTTCTCACGTGCTAACACCCGGTTCAAGGAAAAAAAGAACCTTTTCCAAACAGGAAACGAGAGAAAAAGCTGTGTAATTTCCTTTCCATTTTGCCCTGTTCTTACGGCGAGGATTTATCTGCCAAGCGTGGGGGCATCGCGTTTTCAACGCAAGGGATTTCTGCCGACCTTATAATAAATCCCCCGCTCCCCATGGGAGGCTGTTGGATGATTAAACTGTCACTACATTGAAGGGAGCAGCAGCTTCCATGGTAGGTTGGCATGTGCTGACTCTATTTTATTTATTTTTTTATTTATTTTCTGGTGAGGCCAACAGGATTTACAAAAGACCCTTTTATTTTTTTCTAGTTTGATGTTGGTAAAAGCTGAAGCCATTTTGTGAATCCGTTTATTGAAAGGATTAAAGCTGGTTGGGAATTTGTGGGCGATTTCTTCCTGAATACTTTTAAAATGAAACCATGCCCTTAAGGGAAAATTAAAAAAAAAAAAATTAATAAAATTTTAAAACTTCCTTTTCTAAAAAAAAATACATTTGTGTCAGTCAAATTGAACTGAGAGACTGAAAGAATCTAAATAATTAAGCAACATGAAGAAACGCATGAAGTTAAGCCCAAAACAATGTTGTAGACAATGGGATTCTCTCCGTGGACACTCAAGAATCCACGTTTCAGTGTAATAATGGGGAAATAAAAATGCTGAAAACTGATGGAAAACCATCTCATGCCCATCCTTCTTATGAATAGTCCTTTTGGAGGCTCTGATTGTGCGTGGTGGGGCTTGTACCTGACTGGAGGATCGCTCTCCATTCTTCAGCAACAGCAAAATTTTGAGCCAGACTATGTGAAACTTGAATTTATAAAAGCATTAAGAGCTTTTTCTGCAGCTGAGCTCCAACATCCAGCCTGTTGATAACATCCTTCTTCCCTACAATATTCACAATGTCATTCTGGTAATATTTAAATGCTCCAAACTTTGCCCCCCAGACACGGTGGATCGGGTGTTTGGTCAGAAGCAAGGCCATAATTTGTTCTTGGAAAAGGTTAATATTAAACATGTGTTTAGACTTATTAATCCCTCTCCTTGTATTTCTTTCAGTGTTAGGTGTGAAAACTATCATGCATAACCCACAAAACCGACAAGCCAACCGATAACCGCAGCAGACCACCTACAAGGAGAATATGTGGCAAAAGAATGCTTGGTAATTGTTCTTCAATTAAATGTCGTTCAATGTAACTAGAAAACATACGATTTCTGACAAATTCAAAAGCCCAGGCAAAAGCTCTTATTCTTTTGTAATTATTGATTTAAAATAGTGAATGTGTAACCTCCAATTGCCCAGGTAGGATCTTGTTTGCTGAGCATAATTACATAGATCATAAAGAAGATTGTATAATTTATATACTTTTGTTAAAACTGATTACAGAATAGCAGCTAGAAGCTCAACAACCACAATGCAATGAAGAAATGCAGTAATTCCACAGCCCAAGTGGGTTCACAGGATCATAGAATTGCAGGATGGTTTGGGTTGGAATGGACCTTTAAAGATCATGCAGTTCCAACCCCCCTGCCCTGGGCAGGGACATCTCCCACCAGATCAGGTTGTTCCAAGCCCCATCCAGCTTGGCCTTAAACACTTCCAGGGATGGGGCAGCCACAGCTTCTCTGGGCAACCTGGGCCAGGCTCTCACCACCCTCAGAGTAAAAAATGTCTTCCTGAGATCTCAACTCCATCTCCCCTCTTTCAGCATCAAACCCTTCCCATTCATCCTAGGGCTCCCCTCCCTGATGGAGAGTCCCTCCCTATCTCTCCTGGAGCCCCTTGAGGGACTGGAAGGTTGTACAACCTGGGACAATCACTGCTTGTGAGGTCCTGGGACAACTTGAGACACAAACCAGCCCTTTATCGCCTTTAAAAAGCTCCTGAAATTCAAGGGCAGCAGCAGGGCCCAGGCACCGTCTCAGCTCACACAAGCACCACGTCAAAGCGTCAGGTCATTTTTCACGTTGACGAGTTTAATCAGAGTGAATTACAGTTCTCTTTTACATGGGGATAGCCCTCTGGAAGCAGAACAAAATTAAATTAGTGATGGGACTGCATTTCATCAGCGCATACTACGAGCCTTCAGTTGTTGTACAAGCTTCCCCGCTCGCAGGAGGGAAGTAACCAGTTTTACACATCACTATCTGGAGCCGTGAAATATTAATTCACGCCCCCAAAAGATTAGAATATCAATTACAAACTTGCTCTGCGAGTGCAAAAGAGAAGTGTCAAGCTGATCCCCGCAAATAACACTTCGCTCTCTCCTTCTTTAACTTAAGTCTCATTGTGGGAAGAGTTTTTTTTTGGGTTTTTTTGTTCCTTTTTCTTACTTTATAAATTATATATATATATCTCACGCATTCTGTTGCCACTTCT
Source organism: Nycticryphes semicollaris (assembly GCA_013400055.1). Classification (NCBI taxonomy): domain Eukaryota; kingdom Metazoa; phylum Chordata; class Aves; order Charadriiformes; family Rostratulidae; genus Nycticryphes; species Nycticryphes semicollaris. The sequence continues at coordinate 16,991 of VXBJ01003319.1, read as the reverse complement.
AAGAGGGTACATTCAACATCTAGAGCCACACGACAGCAAAACTGACACAAAGGCTGATGGTAAATACTCCCATATACCTCTGCTATGGTCATTCTCATAGCACTGACAGGGGAGGGCTCAATATCCACCAGCTGAACGGCGTTAAAACTCTGGAGGCAGAGAAGGCGCGGGGAGGAAAAGACAGAGCAGCGAAGGTTAGAAAAGCAGGGCAACGACAGAAAGATCCCGCTCGTTCTACTAAGAACAACCTAAAACTTTACGGAAATCAGTGACTCCGTACAAAGGAGCTGGAAGAAAACTCAAACCCAGTTTGTTAAAACAGAAAGACGAGGGAAATTGTGTTAGAAATGTCAATATGTCTGGAAAAATGCCCTCCACCCATACCCTTATTAACAGGGTTCTTGAATTTAACCACCTGAACCAAAGATCAAGTCATTTCTCTCCAAGTCAGTTTATGAAAGAACTCAAATAATAAAAAGCAGCACGAGGTTAACTTTAAAAAAAACCCTCTCTTATTCCTTGAAATATCATGGAATCATGAAATAACGTTAGCAGGGTCAGTGGAACATCAACAGCCCAATTGCATTAAAGCAGCGTTTGGAAATGCATTTCCATCCTATGATTTGGGCAATATTAATGGCATTAATGATTCCTTTGGAAGCAACAGAGGCACCGAAAAGACTACTTTCTGAGGATCTTCTGGAATGTAACATTTTGCCAGTATTCTTTCTAAATCAATACCTTCTTATCTGGATGTATAAATATTCATCAAGTAATTTAGAGGTACACAGACACTCGATTTGGCACAGCATCACACGTGCTGTAGCCCAGTGTCGGCGAGTATGAAGAGAATCTCACCAGCACGATAAAAAGCTAATAAAACAGAGTAAGAAATGCCCTGAAAGCAGAGAAACAAGGGACTTTTCGTCACAACACTCTTCTGCGGATGACGTTGAGCCCGGTTGATGCTTTCGTTACGATGAACCACCTACCGCAGGCAGAGCTGGTAGAATTAGGCCACTTTCCCTTTCTTTTCCAAAAATACAGCTTGAGGTTAAAGCAGCCTGGGATACTCAGTGAGCACTATCCTCTTACCCATTTATAGCATCATCCTTAAAATTAGAGCAAGAACAAACAAGAGAAGGAAGTCAGCGGGGTTCTTACAGTGTCGCTGTCGCTCGGTTGGAACTGGAAAGGCTGAGGTTTGTGAAACACGGAGTTCTCCTGTAAAAACAGCTGTAGATTGTAATCCCGCACCACCTGGAAAAGAGTAACACATTACCTGTTATTTCATAAACTTCCAAACATGCTACAGTAGAATTAGTCCACTATTTCAGGCAGAGACAGAACCTTGAACGCAACAAATACAAATAGAGAATGTGATTCTGGGCAGGAAAACCCACAGTTATTTAGAAGCAACTGGTAGGACATGATAAATACCTAAAAAATCACAGAATGATATGGGGTTGGAAGGGAATCTCTGGAGACCATCTAGTTCAATTCTTCTGTCAGAGCAAGTCCTCCTAGAGTAGGCTGCACAGAAATATGTCCAGGTGGGTTGGGAAGGTCTCCAGAGAAGGAGACTCCACCACCTCTCTGGGCAGCCTCTCCAGGGCTCTGACACCCTCAAAGTCAACAAGTTCCTCCTCATGTTGAGATGGAACTTCTTATGTACACATTTGTGCCAATTTCCTCTTGTCCTCTCACTGGGCACCACTGGAAAAAGACTGGCCTTGAGCCAGAAATGTACCCTTGTGGCCATGAAGGACAATGGCATCCTGGGGGGGCATCAGGAAGAGTGTGAGCAGCAGGTGGAGGGAGGTCATCCTGCCCCTCTGCTCTGCCCTGGGGAGGCCCCATCTGGAGCACTGGGACCAGTTCTGGGCTCCCCAGCTCAAGAAGGACAGGGAACTGCTGGAGAGAGTCCAGTGGAGGCTACAAAGATGAGCAAGGGAATGGAGCATCTTTCTGCTGAGGAAAGGCTGAGAGACCTGGGCCCATTTACTCTGGAGAAGACTGAGGGGGAATCTGATCAACATCTATAAAAAAAATATCTGCCATAAACCAAAGAAAAATCCCACAAGGGCAAAATAGGGGAAAAAATAGCCAATTATGAACTACACACTATGTGGTGTCACTCCCATATATGTTTTTCTTTGCTCTTGGAGATAATTTCTTGTGCATGGTTTCTTCTTAAGCCAAAATGTTTTCTTTTTACACAAATTATTAGCTGTGGGAGCTAAAAAGACTATTTTGGAATAGTGCAGGCAAAATCAGTTGCAAAATTAATCTCTTTCTATTCAATTGCTTTCAGAGAAAACTCTCACAGCTTCCATTTTACTCAACCAAAACTACTCCCGCTACTAAATTTGTTTAATGATACATTTCCCATAGTGTGACACATATCCCAAAACAAATCCCTTATGTCACAATTTAGAAAGAAAAACTCAGTGATTACGATATGAAAAAACCAGTATCACTGGTTGAAGGACTCTACAGAGCATTCAGGGCTTCAATTGATGAAAATCTGTAAATAGCAACATGAAATTATAAAAATCCACTACTAAACAGAGGGTTTCAATGGACAGAAGTGTGTAATAAAGATGTTATTTATCCAGAAATAGCAGCATTTCTGACTGAGAATTCTGATGACACTGAATGTACAATGGTAAATACAACATCTTCTCTGATCTATCAAAATGTTGATGCTCCTGTTACCAAAATACCAGACTGTAAAAAAATTAATCTTCAGTTGAAGAAAATAAATAGTCCTCCAGGGCCAATAAGGCACTCATTTATAAACAGGAAAGCGCATAATTACTGCACTGATAGAGCAGCTGAATGTAAACCCGTTCAAATGTGTAGAAACTACACACTGCTGTGAGGCCAACAGGAGCAGGGAAGTGATGGGGCCTCTGCACTGGGCACTGGTGAGGCCTCACCTCCAGGGCTGTGTTCAGGTCTGGGCCCCTCACCACAAGAAGGACATTGAGGTGCTGGAGCGTGTCCAGAGGAGAGCTACCAAGCTGGTGAGGGGTCTGGAGAACAAGTCCTGTGAGGAGAGGCTGAGGGAACTGGGCATGTTTAGTCTGGAGAAGAGGAGGCTGAGGGGAGACCTCCTTGCCCTCTACAACTCCCTGAAAGGAGGTTGGAGAGAGGTGGGTGTTGGCCTCTTCTCCCAAGGGAATAATGACAGGACCAGAGGAAATGGTCTGAAGGTGCTGCAGGGAAGGTTCAGACTGGATATTAGGAGGAATGACTTTACTGAGATACTGGTCAGGCACTGGAACATCCTGCCCAGGGAGGTGGTGGAGTCACCATCCCTGGAGGTATTTAAGAAACCAGTAGATGTGGAACTTCAGGGCATGTTCTAGTGGGTGAGATAGTTGGGTTGAGTGGTTGTTGTGGTGATGGGGTTTTTTTGGGTGTGGTGTTTTCAGTGTGTGGCAGCGGGTTCTTTTTTTGTGTGTGTTTTGCTTTGGTTTCTGTTTGTTTGTTTGTTTGTTTATGGTTGGACTTGAGGATCTCAAAGATCCCTTCCAACCATGAAGGTTCCGTGATTCTGTGAAAACATAGAGAAAAGGCACACAGGGAGGCTGTATTTATTACCAGAAATCAAAATTTGTTAAATATTAAAGGAGGAATTGCCTGCAGCATCACACGATGCCCGTGGTATCACGATCCCTTCCATCAAACACTTTAAAATTAGTTGTCCTGAAGGAATTTTCCCTCAAAAAACCAAGTATTTAGTTAGAAATGAGAACAAGTGTTATAATTTGAGACCTGGGGGAGCGTGGAAGTCCAGAGAATTAACACCCTGGAACATTCTGCACAATGTATTTGACAATTGTTAAAAAAAAATAATAAAAAGACTCCTCAGTAATTCTCTGGAATTCTCGGGACGAAGCTCAATTCTTCCAACTGGATTTCCTGCTATTCAAAAATGAAGTCAGTGCTTTCAGGCAGTTTCTTTATGAAGTCAACGTCAACTGATAAGTTAAAATAGACTTCAAACCAAACGTTAAATATATAACACATGCAGAATGAAGGCATAGTCAGAAAAGCACATAAATGAAGTTATTTGCCCCAGGGTGGTGAAGCTCCTTACCAGAAACATCACAGAAATGTTATTCAAAACGGCGAAAGGAGTTTCAGAAAATGTTCCAAAGAAAATCATATTTTTTCCACAAGAGCAGTGCAAGAAGTACACGTCTTGAATAAGACCGTTCAGTTGAAAATGAAGTTAAATTGCACTTTTGTATGCTAAGCATCAGAGGAGAGTATTTCCCTCCCCAGCTTTTTTGGAGCCCCCCTGAATGACTGGAAAGGGCTCCAAGGTCTCCCTGGAGCCTCATCTTCTTCAGGCTGACTCCCCCAGATCTCTAAGCCTGTCCTCATAGCAGAGGGACCCCAGCCCTTGGAGCATGGAGCCACAGGACATGGGGTAGTGGCTACAAATTGAAAGAGGGGAGATTTACATGAGATCTCAGGAAGAACTTCTTTGGTGTGAGGGTGGTGAGAGCCTGGCCCAGGTTGTCCAGAGAAGCTGTGGCTGCCCCATCCCTGGAGGGGTTCAAGGCCAGGTTGGCCTTGAGCAACCTGGTCTGGTGGGAGGTGTCTCTGCCCAGGGCAGGGGGGTTGGAACTCAGTGGTCTTTAAGATCACTTCCGACCCAAACCATTCTATGATTGTATGTTTTTATCTACACCAACGTAAAAGTCTTCTTCCAACAGAAGATAAAATGCTATTTTCATTATCTTTACAGCTGCTGCCAAGAAAATTCAAAGACAAGGTAGCGCAGAGCCCATTTTTTGACTTTATATTTAATATATACTTTATATCTAATAAGGTATGAATTAGCATTCTTGCAAATGAATAAGCATCGTGTCAAAACATGTTGTTTCCACTAAAGTCCCAGCATGACTGAGCTCTGTTCCAGTGCTGGTGGTTAAGGTGTACATATAAAGGAATATTACAGCGGACCCAAAGCAGCTCATTTGAGCTCAGTGGCAAATATTTATTTATTTTTAGCCCAGCAGATGAATTATTTAAGTATCAAAATTACCCTGGAAGCGATCACGTATTCCTATTTCTGGCTGCTCGACAAAAGCAAACAAACCACATCTCTGACAAAACTGTTTTCTGCATTTGTCATTCTCAACTCAAGGGAGAAAAACACCCTAATAGTTTGTTTTTTAAAGCTGACAGTCAATTAATAAGAAAGGATCCAAAGAGTTTCACGGGGCTTTACTGAGATGGTTGACTAACAAGGTTTGAGATTACCCAGTGCAGAAATCTGCTGTGATTTTTCTTCCAAAACAAGTGAACATCTCCTTATTGCTGCCCTCCAAAGACCTGGTCTCTGCTCTGCTCTGGTGAGACCCCACCTGGAGCACTGTGTTCAGCCTTGGAGCCCTCAGCACAGGAAGGACATGGACCTGTTGGAAAGGGTCCAGAGGAGGACCATGAAGATGATCAGAGGGATGGAGCACCTCTGCTATGAGAGAGCTGAGAGAGCTGGGGTTGTTCAGCCTGGAGAAGAGAAGGCTCCGGGGAGACCTTAGAGCAGCCTTTCAGTGTCTGAAGGGAGCTACAGGAGAGCTGGGGAGGGACTCTTTGTCAGGGAGTGAAGCCATAGGACAAGTGGGAATGATTTCAAATTTGAAGAGGGTGATTTGTATTAGATACCAGAAAGAACTTCTTTGTTGTGAGGGTGGTGAGAGCCTGGCCCAGGTTGCCCAGAGAAGCTGTGGCTGCCCCATCCCTGGAGGGGTTCAAGGCCAGGTTGGAGGGGGGTTTGAGTAGCCTGGTGTGGTGGGAGGTGTCCCTGCCCAGGTCAGGGGGGTTGGAACTGGATGATCTTTAATATCCTTTCCACTTCTAACCATTCTATGATTCTATGACTCTATGATTCTATGGTACCATGTAAATGCACTCAGGAGTACACAGTCTGGGTGGTAACAGGAACAATTCTCCCCAAGAAAACTGACTTTTTAAACTTAATTCCACTCAGGAGTAACCAAAAGTAATAACCATTCCGTTTTGTCATTCTTGTGGAAGCAAATCTTAAGCCTGGGAACCTGTACATGCTGTTAAGTTTTTAGTTACAAAGGTCCATTCAGTTAAAACTTACCCTGCTGGAAGTCTCCAGTAAAAACTGGAATGTGTTTTGTACAGCTTGGCACGTCTCTAGTTCAGTCCTGCTGAATGCCATTAAATAATCCTTAAGGTGATCATATACGTTGCCGTCAAGAGCCTGTAGGAGGGAAAGAATTGGAGAAAACTCAGAAAGAGATTCAGCAAAGCAATGAGTGCGTTGGAATAGGACTTATTACCATTCATGTTCAGATCTGTAAGATGCTCCTTTTATGTCTTTGAACAAATATTGACCTATAATGATTAGGCTGGATGACACCAGGAGGAACGGCAGCGCTTTATTTCCATTAGATGGCACCACAGAGCACTGTAACAATATCGGGTGATAATAAATGATTTCTATCCAGTTGTGTAAATAACAGCCATCGCAGAAGGGTGAGGTCAGGTCCGGGTAAGGCCATACACTCAGGGAAAATGTCACTTGATGCCAAGGAAGGGATCTGGTCCCTGAAGGATACGGGGCTTCCACCAGCCAGAGCATCCCTCGAGTCACTAGGCCACGCTCCGTATGATACACAGCATGTGTGCACTTCAGAGACAAAGCTATCTGCTAATCCTAAACTGCTAATCAATACTGTATGTTTAATATAAGCACAACGTATCTCTTCTGCACACAGAAATACTAAGTAGGTAACAAAAATCTATGTATGACATTGAAGTTCCAACTCAAAGGCCCTGTTGTGACCAAAGCCTTAAAATCACAGAATCACAGAATGGTAAGAGTTGGAAGGGACCTCAAAGATCATCGATTTCCAACCCTCTGCCCTGGGCAGGGACACCTCCCACCACACCAGGTTGCTCAAAGCCCCCTCCAACTTGGCCCTAAAACCCTCCAGCCACAGCTTCTCTGGGAAACCTGGGCCAGGCTCTCACCACCCTCACAACAAAGAAGTTCTTTCTGGTATCTAATATAGATCTCCCCNTGATGCAGCCCAGGATGGGGTTGGCTTTCTGGGCTGCCAGTGCTCACTGCTGGCTCATGTTGAGCTTCTCACCCACCATCACTCCCAAGTCCTTCTCCTCAGGCCTGCTCTCCAGCCATTCTCCACCCAACCCAGATTTGTGCCTGGGGTTGCCACATCCCTGGTGCAGGACCCTGCACTTGGCTTGGTTGAACTTCATGAGATTTGCCTGAGCCCACCTCTCCAACCTGTCCAGGTCCCTCTGGATGACATCCCTTCCCTCCTGTGTGTTGACCACACCTCACAGCTTGGTGTGGTCGGCTGAAGTTGATGAAGTTCTTAAATACCATCAAGAGCTGCTAGAATTACCATGATTAAAGCCAGCACGACATGACACGGACACATTTCTCAGCCAAGAAAACCCAATGGCTCCAAAAAATCCTAAAAACTGAGCATTGCACAGGAAAAAATGACAAATCCATCCCATCGGTTACAGCAGGAGAGAGCTGGTTGGGTACAAATTGATTTCAATGCTAATACATCTATTCACTCTATACCAGGGCAATTATTTTAAGAAGCTGGATATGTTAATATTAAAACAAAAGATTTGAACTTGCTGAACTATAGAGTAATAAATTAACATTCACGTGGGATTTTATATCACCGAATCTGAACCTCGTTTCCTGACGAACGCTCTGACCCAAACCACCGAACATCCCTATTTGAGTTTGAAAGAGAAAAGGTCTTTTCAAAATTTCTGGGCGGAGAATTTGAAGAAGAAACTGTAAAAAAAAAAAAAAAAAAAAAAAAGAAATTAAAAAAAATTCCCCAACGTGCCTGACTTCACCACGATGCCTTTTGTTCTCGTTCGGAATCTCAGGAGATCATTAAATCACTTACTGAATTATGAACAGGCTGAAAAACCTGTCTTGATCCAACGCCAAAAGAAAACCAAGATATTTTAAATTTTTTTTTCTTTTCTTCAACAAATCCAGCACGAGAACCACGATACCATGAAGTGAGGTACCACAGAACTACCGTTTCCGAGGACAGGAAAGCAGAAGTCAGTGTTTTTTAAGAAATAATTTCTTTACAGTGAACCTGTCACACTAAAACTAAAAAACTATCTTCCTACCTGAGCCTGTGTTTCAGCAGACAGCGGCTGATTTAAAGACGTTAAAAACCATTGAAACTGTTAACAAAGGCAAAGGCAACACAACCAAATTAAGTGTATTTTTATAAGAAACCCTGCATGGTAATTCAAACCGATAAAATGACAGGGGAGGGGTTTGAGAACACGTTTCCGATTTCAACATCAAGTTTCCACTAAGATATAATGTAGGTTTTCGAGGAAAAAAAAACATTCAGGCCCCATTTTATTCATAATTTTGAGGGTGTTTTTCTTATTAATTCAAGAGCTTACACTGAACATTTTAAAAACATAAATACTACTTTCTAAAAAAAAGACCTGGGAGTCCTGGGGGACAACAGGGTGACCATGAGCCAGCAATGGGCCCTTGTGGCCAAGAAGGCCAATGGCATCCTGGGGGGCATGAGGAAGAGTGTGAGCAGCAGGTGGAGGGAGGTCATCCTGCCCCTCTGCTCTGCCCTGGGGAGGTCCCAGCTGGAGCACTGGGACCAGTTGTGGGCTCCCCAGTTCCAGAAGGACAGGGAACTGCTGGAGAGGGGACAGCAGAGGAGCACAGAGATGCTGAGGGGCCTGGAGCATCTCTCTGATGAGGAAAGGCTGAAGGACTTGGGTCTTTTGATTCTGGAGAAGAGAAGGCTGAGGGGGGATCTGATCAACACCTGGAAATA